>CP092865.1:25877680-25895774 GCA_030710605.1 Cordylochernes scorpioides
TCCCGAGACCTCCCAAAACACACACAACGCGAGATTGCTGGAAGATGGTATTCATGTACCAAAGGGTCACCTCTTCCTTTAAACGTCTGTTGAAGCAATACACTTCGTCTATCAACCCTGTGCTGAACGCATAGATGGATTCATGTATCTGCCATAACATCATCATTGGCAAATTCAGACAAAGCCAACCTTCACACCATGGTTTAAATATGACCTTCTACAGTATAGGGGCGGCTCCAATTCCATAACATCTACGGGGGAGGAGTTAAGAAATAAGTCGAATTTTCCAAAAAGATGTTTCAGCTGGTGATGTGGTCGGGCCGATCTTATGTCATAATTATAAATTTACCTCTATAAAGTTACTGCTCTCACTAGAGGAGGAGATGAGTTTGAAATGACGATGGCATCCTCGCAGTAATTGGCATTCAGTTTCAGATTTTCTGCGAATTCTTCCAACGGCTACGCCAGGTATTGTAGAGGTCTACGACGATGTAGGAACACTCGTGGTCGGAATTTCTCGTACAGGCTCCCAGCCTGGCCCTCCGCCGATGCAACAGAAGTCGTCCACTCCATTAAACCTTATTTTTCTGCAAGGATCTTGAAGACCTCCCTGAAAGACTCAAGCTGAAAGTCGCCATAGAGTATCATATCGGCACAACAATTACCTCATTGTCGTATTCAGCCACCGATCCCGAATTGTTAGTTGAGTAGGAATCCGAAAGTCTTTCTTCTTCTGTAAAGGTAAGTCGGGCTTAAATCCCAATACGATAAGGAAACAACAATCAAACGTGTTACTCGGTAAAGATGAGCTCCAGATTCTTACAAAAGTCCAACTCCACCAGTGAATGTAAGAGACCAAACGGTGTGCTGTCACATTTTAAAGTACAAAAGTCGAAGTAGCTCCATGTTGGCAGGCGAGAACAATACCCCGGCATTGGTTTATCCACGTTTCGACATCACGTCATAATTAGTTCTGGCTGCCAACTTTATCGGATGACTGATGTTTTGGTTTTGTATTTTTAAATGATCTCGTTTAACTTATGAATTCAAATATACTATCACACTCAATGGACTATCAGTAATATGATCTCCTATATACCAGCGTATTTTAAGCAAGCATTGTTAGCTGTTTTGATAAATTTGTGCTTTCCTAATGACCAATATTCTAATTAATCATTTAGAGATACATTTTTGGTCTAGTAGTCAATATAAATGAAAATATTTTAAATACATTCAGGCTCTCTTTAGCAACTATTTAAGCATTAATATATTTTAAATATATTACTAGAGAATGTATGTTATAAATATATGTACAGTGGACCCTCGGTTTACGAGCACCTTGGAGTACGAGCTTTTCGCAGTACGAGCGTTTTGGAGTACGAGCATGGCTCTGGAACGGATTATGCTCGCAAACCGAGGGTCCACTGTATATATTTAGTAAAAAAATAAATGTATATATATATATACACTAGAGATTTTCATATGTACAATAAATATAATAAGGATTATAGTCCCAAATGTATATAAAATTCAACGCGCCAGATTATCGATCATGTAATATTGAATACGATAATAATAGAGTTTCTAAAAGAGATACCAGCGATCCAGGTAAGGAGAAGTCCGGTGTCGAGATTACCTCAGACCTGGAAATTTTCCTAAATTATCGCGTGAATCCTTCCCGGGGATCTTCCACTAGTCATTAATAAGTTTAGGACCAGCCGCTGGACAACCGATATCAGAGAGACATTCCTGGACCTTGTCTGTGTTGTTGGTCTCTCTTAGGTGTCATCCAGCCTGCCTTGTTCTTTACGTTGAAACCCTAGAAGCCTGGAACCACTGGGCCCCATGACTGCTGTTGCTCGTGGTACAACATATATATATATATATATCGTGACTTGTTTGCAAACATATGAAGACCATACTTCTTCACTTTAATATAATATTATATATATATTATTTACATTAAAGTGAAGAAGTATGGTCTTCATATGTTTGCAAACAAGTCACCCCTTAATTTGAATAAATGCATAGAAACGCATTTATTTTAAAAGCGCATTAGCACAATTCAACATTTAATATTTGGCAGATACAAATCATGAAAAAATGAGAAAAATAGTACAAATCAGTTAAAAGTAACTATACCAGCTTTGACAAATGTACACGATGTATTCGGGCTAGAGGTCAGGGAGTGCTATGATTTCATAACAAATCCATTACTGGATTTTCGTGATTTACCTAAAGAACCATTTCCATATTGTTTTGTCTCCGGCCAACTTCTTTGTTTCTTCCAGACGGAGGATTCACACACAGGGTGTATAAAGTATTTGAGGATAATTTAATAAAAAAATAAAAATATATACATATCGGACGAACAACAAAAGATAAAAGACTTGGTATATACATCAAAGAAAATATAGAAAATACGTTTATATGAAATAGCCTTCATCTGCCTCAAGAAGGACTTCAATCGGAAATGGCATGCCTGACGTAAATGGTCCTTATTGAGATTGGACTTTGCTGCGACAATGACAGCTTTCAGCAATCAACAAAGGTATATGGATGTCTATTGGACGTTCAAACACGCCCCATACGTAAAAATGGGGGATTAAGGTATGAGCAGTTATGTGACCATATATGGCATGGTCATACAGAGTGTCTGTCACCCAGTCTTGTGTCTCAACGGCTTTGTGGACAGGTGCGGAATCCTGTTGGAAGACATCTGACATTTCGCACGCTGTCTACCCACAGCTTTAAAATTACTCTCCAGCAGCCCGATGTAGACTCTGGCATTCCCATGAAGGTCTTGATAAAATATATGTGATGACAATGTTTCACCCTTATTGATTACGACCCCTAGGACCATGACATTTGTGGGAAACTGTATGTCACGAGAAACATCAACAGGATCGGAACACAATCACCTACAGCTTCTCTTGTTGAACACAACAACCAATCGTTTCTCTTATTGAACTTCTGTCCGTGGTGAAATGTTTCTCGTTGGGGAAAAACCAAAGCATGGCATGTGTCCTTCTGAATGTTTTACTTTGCTAATAAGGAGTTTTCTACAGAGTATCTGTAGTCGATTGGGTTGCCCTGACATAAACTTCTTTCTTTTTCATGAAGCAAAACTTTAGCCGTAAGGAACCATATTGTAGATTTTTCCCAAATATAGTTGGAGATCTCTGGAAATATCCCTCATGGAGGTTCCAGGACGATCATCTCTTGTACCTGCTGCACGAACTGGAGTGTTCTTCTAGCGTCGGAGCGCTGGTTGCGCTTTGCCACAGGTGAGGCCTCCATCAAGTAACCTTCATCTCCTTCTGTAATTTTCGAACAAATGGTCTAGTCACAGCCGGGGGACCTTGGTATTTCGATATCACGGTACATTTTGCGCAAATTGAAACAATAACGGCATGCAGTTTCGTCGTGCTAAAACGATGTCTTCCATAGGTTACTTGCAAAAGATATAAAAGTAACGATTAGACACTTTAAGTTATGTGCGTACAAACACATGTCTTGGTGGGTGGTGGCGTTTTTGTCCATGGAGCAGCACCATTGCCCCGTTAGTCAGCCACATTTCAGAGTTCCCTGTTCACGGTTACTGTAGCAGCTCAGGGCTCACGACACCGTACTACGCCCTACCGTGCAGTCCCTTTTACTGTTCTTACTGCAGTGATAAAATAATGAGTGGGCCTGGCTCATCAGTGGCGAACCCACCCAGTGGTTTCGAAGCATATTACATTTTTATATTAATATGTATTTCTACTGTCCTCAAAGCTTATGTCCATTGTTCATTTAAAATACCTTTTCCAAGAGGTCATCTTCAGTATCGATATAAAAGGAAAACAGAAAAATGCAATATTACGACGGTATGATAAATTAAACTGGCGAAACCGCTGGGAGGGTAACCACTGATGAGCCAGACCCTCCCATTAATTTATCATTGCAGTAAGAACAGTAGAAAACTGTTTAATTTTCAAAAGAATCATCCACATCGAAGATAGTTTCACTTTCTTATAACAGATGGTGCGCCAATGCATATCATATTGTTGCGTTGTTGGTTGACAAACTTCCGTGGATACAAAGGATCTTTAGGACTTTATTTAAGCCTAATCGATAAAATAATTACAGAAAGGTGCAAAATAAAACAACAATAAAGAAAACAGAAGTTACAAACTCGCCAACTGCAGAACAGTGAAGGAAAGCAGGAGCAGAACAAGAGACAGAAGTTCATAGAACCTTCTAGAATCTTCCACGAAGTAAACCGGAGTCGGCGGTAAGCAGCAGTCCGACCTCTTGAGACAGCAGCGCTTGCTTGGAGTCCACCACGTAACTTCGTTCTTCCCCTCACTTCTTATCTTTCTTCTGACATGAGTTTCTCATCCCTATATATCCCGGAGTAGATCTTTCCAGAACGGTCACGGTTGGTCAGCCAATCAGAAAGACGCCAGCGCAAGCTTTGCGCAATCGCTTTAGATTGGCCAGTCTTCCGCTTTTCTACATTATTCTTAAACGTTCTAGAACATTCTCTCTCCAATCCTACGTATTGCTACGTAATTTCTACGTAACAATATTATAAGAAACCCTAGTGAAGAATCATCCAACTCACGTCACCAAGCTGATAACCTAAAACAATGGCATTTGTGTGTACTGATAGCTTCCTGAAATCAGAATCGACAAGTGTAATCTTCCTCGATTCTTTTAAAATGATTGATAATTATATCAGAGATCTTTCGTACTTTTGTAAGAATCTGGGGGTAATCTTTTCCAAGTAACACGCTTGATTGTCGTTTCCCCTATCATATCTATCCCTCGTTGTGACATTATCTATCCAATTGTCATCGTGGTCGACAATCTCTACAATACAACGAATCCATTCCTGCTCTGTTCTTAATTGGTTTCTTTGTGTCAAACAAATATATGGTGATTCAGAATGGTAATTGGTAATTTTTAAACAAAATAGAATGGTAATTTTGTTTATAAAAATATTTTAAAGTCAATTTGACCAATGTAACCCTGAGAGACACTCGTCGGCATTCCATTCTCAATAAAAAGTCCTGGGGAAACTAAGATAGTTAGATTTGTCTTGAATTTGCTTGGCTGACTTCAGCTGGTTTTTGGCCCAGATTGTTGATGTATATAGCAATGCAATAGATGTGAATCTCCTATATATGAATTTAAAAATAATGGACAAAAAAAAACTTCAATAACTACTTGAAATACAATAGTGCAGAAGCTTCTCCGGAGCATATCTTATTATGCTCAGAACTGACAATAGAGGACCCCAGGCCTATAACTGCCATCGCAAAATTGGAGTGGACTTCAGGAATTGGTTTAACCATGGACACCACCACCAAATAATAAAGATTCTTCCGTGATTTTACACTTTGACAAATTCAATAAGTCTTGGTTTCTTCTTTTTTTTATTTCACGAGCTTTCGGGCTAACTAGCAATCAACAAGGGAATCTAGAAGTACTACTACGTATTCTTCGTAGATCGCGAAATACGTGGTATCGCTGGAGACCCACTGGCGATTCTCCACCAAACTCTGCAGCGCTGGCAGAGAGGCGTCAATGTTCAGTGTACATAGTATGATGCATATATATAATTATCTTTTTAAACAGTGCAGACTGTGAATAAAATTATTTTAATTGTTAATTGTCTAGATGTACTACTTCTAGGTCTCCGTGGTTGATTGCTTGTTAGCCAGAAAGCTTGAGAAATGAAAAATTGTAAAAAGAAACCAAGCCATAGATTCCTTATTGATTTCCTTAAAATGAAATAAGGTGACAGGTTTCTGAATGACAATATAGACACAATATTCTCCAGTCCAAGATATTCATTGCAGGTGTCTGATTGTGTTTAATCTTATCAGTATTTCCCAAGTTGCATTTTCATCAGCTAGAGATATATTTCAAATTATTGAGTAGCACATCCATGAGTTAGATAAAGTCATAAGTCAATAACAATATAATAAATAATACTTTTATTTTGATCAATATGAACATAGAGGATATCGAGTTGCATAAACATATTAACCAACAAATCACGTATATATTTACATATTGAACAAATTTTAAATATGTGCAGAATAATAGAGGTCACTATAGGCGACTGGGGTTCGATTCCAACTAAGAGATTTTTTTTACAAATGGGGTGAATACGCGAGGAAAATAAATTATCAATATATATATAGAGGTATCGATATATCATAGATATTTTTATGATTGGCTCAGAATACAACACTTTTGTGTAAAAAAAAGGATATATTTTTACAATAATTTTTTCAGATCTTTTTTTATATTTTTTTTATAAAAAACTTTTTAAAGGTTTTGTATATGAAATGAATATATAAATATATATGATGATTTGACTTTTTTATATAAAAATATGATTATGTTTATAATGCAATGGCGTATATATACAAATGGTGGTTAAAGATGAAACAACTTTTGCATCCATTTTCATCAAATCACAAATAAATTTCTTTAATTATCAAATAGAAAATGATTAAAACCTTTACATATGTGAAATAAGTTGCCGAAATATAAGGGTTATATTTAAAATTATATATGGCATTAAGAAGTAATATCAAAATATAATCCAGTTTGTAATGTAAAGAATTATATATATAAATGGCGGTTATGGAAATAATTAATTTTGACTCAATACAAGACGTAAATATGCAAATATGAAATAGAATAAGAAGAAGAAGAAAGAAAGGTAAGGCCTGGTCAAGTGGTCAAATCTCCTTGTGCTTTAATTAGAAAAAGTTCTGATAGGGTTCAATACTGATGAGTTAAGGCCTTTATTTTCTATTTAGTGATTGTAACAATTCGTGTTTATTCAAGATTAGAGAAAAATTATTTACATTTTTATCATACAGAAAAATGTGAAGTCTAATAGATGGTTAATGAATGATAATGATGTATGGTGATTGCTGGTTTCTAAGGTTCCCCTTTGGACAAAGCATGGGCTTCTTTCCTGAAACATAGTTTGTTATATAATATTGCTTCTTTATATTAGGAAAATGGGGGTTATTAAAATGAATTGCTTCATATTACCGTGAATTTCACTATTTTGTAAGCTAGAGAAAATGATATATATTTTCCTTGTACTAATTACGTTTCAAAAATAACTTTATTAGGTGAAGTTCGAAAAGGGAAACCTAGATCATCATATTAAAAATAATGGTTTATATATAAGACAATAAAACTCTTTCTAAAGGATATACCTAGCTACAGAGCCAACGTGTCCTTTAGAGAGAGGTGTCTTCTTACTGAAGAACAGCTAATTGGTAAAAATTGTAATTTTTTGGGATGAAAACTGTCTTTTGTATAGAGGGTGTCCGTTCATGGAGGTTCTATTGTACAAGGTGTGTGTTCGCCAAATACACATTTATAAATATATTATAGCTCACTCTATTTTCTACCTTGATAAATATTGGGGGAGCTGTTATTCGATATATTGGCAAATAATATAATTTTAATCTAATATACATATATGCCCCCCTTGTCATATAAACATTTATATATATATATTATGGATTATTCTATTCATGATTTAAGGTAAAAGTTTTTTTTTTACAAGATAAGTATATTTGTGCTCATAATAAATAACTGGTTACCACAAGGGAAGTCTTAAAAAATAAACAAGACGCAGCAATGGATTTCTTTATCTTCTGAACTAATTCTAACGTAGTGATAAGATACCTCCTGTGAGGACCCATCTGACACCATCAACACCAGAAATCACCTGGTATAATAACCCGAACTACAATGAGAGATGCCATCTCCAAGAGCATCTATATGTGTACTCTAGTCCAGGAGTCGGCTAACTGCGGCTCGCGAGTCACATGCAGCTCTTTGGATGTGAAGCTGAGGCTCTTTATATTGTAACAAAGTACTTATTAATATTATTATTTTTATTAACAGAGTGGTCATTTTTATGTTTATATTTTGCTACTCTGTAAATTTCCCTCGTGGCTTATCTTTTGTTTATCATTCATAGTTTGTTCTTTCCTGAAATAAATTGCTTTGTCATTCCGAAGTTGGTCTTCCCTAATTTTCCATGTGGCAATATAGTTCCTTACGCAAATGTTATTTATGCGAGTATATACTATTTATTGTTGACAATAAAAACATTTTGTTTCTCTTTGTAATTTTTTTACTCTTCCGACTCAAAATGTTTCCGACCCCTTGTCATGGCGGTCTCTCTACTATACAGGTTCGATATATATTGGGAGGTTGACAAACCTCTATCGCCTTCTTTCTGATTGGTATCCAAGTCACTAGCGACCTAACACAACTTATCTGACCTCTCATCAAGGTAACTAATCAGAAAAGGGTGGCGAGCTGTCAGACGTAATGTCATAATATATATCTAAAAAGAAACTAAGGTTTCGAAGAGAACTTCTTAAGCAACTAAAATAAAATATTATTCAATATAAAGATATATCAAAATAAGGGCATATTTTGGATCAAGATTTCTATTAAAATTCGATATTTTGACGAGGCTGTTTGCCTATCTTCTTCTATGAAAAATTCAAACTCCTTGTAAACTTATTATCCGCTTGATACGCGCACGAGAAGTGTTGTTTTATATAACATATGTTGGTGTGTGACCAAATCATTTAAATTGAATTATTGTATCTTCAGAAATAAAATGCTATATATATTTGGCTATTTTTGTTTTAACTCTAGGTATGATTGTGGTACACAGAGAATTTTTACGAATGAAACACTTTTTTGGATTTCTTATTCTTTATTAGCATTCTCCATTATTTGGATCAGACCAAGCGTCTATCTTCCTCATGGAGAGTGGGCCTCTAAAATCTTTAGGGAAGAAGATTGGCCTGATCGGAATAATGGAAGACACTAATAAAGAATAGTTGAAACAAAACAAGAATTTCATTCGCGATGAATTTCACATGGATTGCTCTTTATTTCTCAAGTGAATACTCATGGTCAAAACTTAAGGAAGTTGTACCTTTAAACATGTGTAGGAAGGTTGTTGATGTGCTGTGGCTTGTGGAAAGGCTGCTGATAAATTATAATTAAAATTAATTTATTTAAAGCAAGAAATTATAAAGAGAAAAGAAACAACGGTTGAAGTAACGGCCGCCAGCTTTAGCCTTGTTGTTTACCGCTGAGTGCCAGATCAAGTGTGTCGGAAGCCAGCCGCTAGAAAGTTCTGGATGACGCCCGCGCATGCGTAGTGAAGTGTTCTCCCAACACGTGCTCGCCAAGCTTCTGCCCGTATGTGTTTTTGAAGCTTTGTCCCAGTTCGCTGAAGCAAAGTGCGGTCGCCACACTACTCCCCCTCCAGTAGGATCTTTAAAGATCCTATGTAGTCGTAGAGGGAACTCTTGGCAGGGTGCCTTGTTGGGTTGGGATCTGGTCTTGGGGGCTTGAGGGAGGCACCTGTCCTTTTCAAATGTTGTGCGGATGTAATGGGTGGCGACCATCTTGTTAGGTTGCAGGGACACGATGGGTTGGTCAGCGATGGGTGTAGTCGCCGCGAGTACCGGGGGGAGCTATTGGTATAGGGGAAGTAGTGACTCTTGATTCAATGGGAGGTGATGACTGTTGGAGTGAGTTTTGAGGTTGGAGAGGTTGTGTTACCGAAGTTTGGGCGGGCTGCAAGTGGAGAGGAGTCGTTGCAGCAGCGTTATTGGTTTCTTTTAGGAAGAGTGGATGTTTCTGCTCGCAGGATGGAGGCAAGGGCTCTTCGTGAGACGGCGGCTGCTGGGGCAGGGGCTCTTCATGAGCCGGCGGCTGCTGGGGCAAGGGCTCTTCGTGAGACGGCGGCTGCTGGGGCAAGGGCTCTTCATGAGACGGCGGCTGTTGGGGCAAGGGATTGTCACTGTGCACTGGGGTGGAGAAAACAGTTTCAGGGGGGCACGAGATGGTGTTTGAAGGCAGGTTGGAGCAGAACGATGAGGAGTACAGGGATGAAGAGTTACTCAGAGAGCTGGTGGGAGAAAGCAAGGTGGAGCTTGAGTTGGTGTCTTCAACGTTATGGACTGTAGTCACCGGGGCAGTTGTTGTGACATTCATGTCACGGGGTAAATCCGTCTGCTCCAGATGTTGGAAGCGGCTATTGGAGGTGGGAGTACAGGGATCACAGTGCTAAGATGGAGGTGGTTTGGACAATTCGACCATGATAATCGAGGGTCTCTGATCAGCAATGGGCTTAGTTTCTGAGACTTGAGCTGTTCTTTCCTGGCGTGACCGGCCAAATCGCAGGAGAAGTCGTTCTTTGAGCGCCGCATATTTTCCTGAAACTGGTGGGTTCTCTACAATGTCGAAGACGCAGATGAGAGCCAGTCTATCCAAATTAACGATTATTGTGTTATACTTGAAATTGTCGTCGCTGGCGATGTTTGCAAAATTAAAGGCAGCTTCCAGTTGGTTGAGCCACAATGGAATGTCGTTTGGCAAGAAGGGTGGAGCTCGAAAAATCAATTTTGATATTTGAGATGGGGTGAGTTTCCATCGTGAATGTTTGAGCTTCCTTGATTTGCCCTTGACGTTGGCCGTTAATTCTTCATTCGAGTCGTCCGGCTCACCAATCTGTAGGAAGGTTGTTGATTTGCTGTGGCTTGTGGAAAGGCTGCTGATAAAATTATAATTAAAATTAATTTATTTAAAGCAAGAAATTATAAAGAGAAAAGAAACAACGGTTGAAGTAACGGCCGCCAGCTTTAGCCTTGTTGTTTACCGCTGAGTGCCAGATCAAGTGTGTCGGAAGAAGCCAGCCGCTAGAAAGTTCTGGATGATGCCCGCGCATGCGTAGTGAAGTGTTCTCCCAACACGTGCTCGCCAAGCTTCTGCCCGTATGTGTTTTGAAGCTTTGTCCCAGCTCGCTGAAGCAAAGTGCGGTCGCCACACATGTATATCGAGATTCAGACAATAACTCTGAAATATATTTGATACACAGTGACCTTTATTAAATACACATCTGATAACCAAGTGTGAATAAAATTGCTCCCGTCTCCTTCAAAAGAAACAGATGACCGCGGTAATATAAAAGACTTTACACTTCCTTAAGTTTTGTGCATTAGAGTATATATACATGTAGAAAACACGAGAAATAGACACAAAGAAATAAATTATAGTCTATATAAAAAGAAACTTTCGAATAAATTAAATATGGTAATTTGAAAGGGAATTTTGTTCAGTATTTTGAAAGAAAGATAGATTTTCCAATTAATTATGGATGGAAATATAGCTATATTCGTGTTAAATATTTATATAGTAAAGTAGTAACAGAAAGTTTTAAAGAGGTATAAAGTGTATAGAAGAAGGATTTACCTGTTATTCAATGTACCAAGCGGCATACCGCACCGATATGCAACACGGCCCACGTCGGCGAGTGGGACTGAAGAACACTTGCTTCGTAGGCGCGATCAACGTGGTGTAGCTACAGTAGGCGTTGAGGTACACCAGGACCAGGTCTAGAGCATATTGACTGTCCAGGAATACAAGGACAGTTCCTGGAGACAACCTGGGCATCAAAACCTGCAGCACACACCCCAATCCTTGTTGGAAATACATCTGACATTCTCCTGATCAATACTCCACCTCTTAACGCAAAGTTCATCCAGAAACTACCAGGAATCACATCACAAAAACAGATATATTAGGTAACCTTCCTTTAATACGGTATATAAATATACTAGCCAAATGACCCGGGCAACGCCCGTGTTTTAACCCGATTGAATGTTTTGATTCAAATACTATTTGTTACAATTATAAATTGGCGCCTTAAATAAATGCATATATTAGTTAATAACTATAGCCTATGTGCTTTATCTGTCTATGTACTGTTGGCTTCCGTAGGCGTCTCTTACTGGGAAAAAGAAAGAGAGGATTCCATTTAGTTATTAACTAATATATGCATTTATTTAAGGAGCGACCCGCTCCAACACAATAGTTACAAAAACCAAAAAGCGAGTGGGGGGGGGGGCAAAGTTAAAAACAAAGTGTCTCGCGTAGTGGCGGCGCCATCGTAGCCACGTGATCGTAGCCAACCAATAGGAGAGCGCCATTCCAAAAAAAAAAAAAAAAAAAGCAAACGGTGACAGAGATGATGACGCTCGTAACTGTATATAGAATATATATGGATGATACTATGTACAATGAATATGGCGCCTCTGCCACCCGCTGCAGAGTTGGTGGAGAATCGCCAGCAGCGACACCACACATTTAACGATCTACGAAGAAATACGGTATATAGGATCCTAACAATGACGTGTAGTATGCAATCGTGTTATATGGAGCCCAGCTTGAAACATGATACGGTAGAACTTGGATAATTCTTACGTCTTTAATCTTGGTCCCTAGACTTTCCTATAAATAGAATTTCCGTTTTTAATTCGAATTTTTGGATAATTCTATTTTTTTTAATCCTTCGAATTATCAAATTTTCGACTGTACAGGGTGATCCAAAAGTCCCGCACAACTTTAAAAATTAATAACTCCGCGAATATTTGCGCTAGAGCAATGCGGTAAACACCATTGTGTTCAGGATGCAATGGGATTTTTTATGGCAAATAATGAAAAATTCGAAATTGATTTTAGTTACAAACTTTATTCGCTAGATGGCGCTCTACCAGAATCAGAGATTAAGCGACCAAATTGTTTGATAAATTGAAAAATATAACTGAACGACACGTATTTTTCCTTTTTGAATACCAGGAAAGAACCCTAATAATATCAAATGATAAATTAATAAAACACCATTTCGCCAAAAGTTAGAATAATTGGTTGACGATTTTTAAATACAATCTGAGATATGTAAAATAGGTATATGCAAATTAAAACATGTAGCAAAAAATATTTATATTTTAGATGGAGTTTTGAGAAATAAATTGAATGTTTGAAAATAACTACTGATATCAATACACGATTTTTGAAATGTTAATATAGTACCAAAAATTATGATGGCACTACTAATAGGATTTCGTGCTATAAGGAATGTATAGTTTCTTGACTAATTGTCGACACTTGACTATTTAACTGGATATTTGTCATGATCCAAAAATGAAATATAGAGGGAAGTGACAAAATATATTTGTCGTACTTTATTCCAAATATCCTATTAGTTTGTCAATTGTTATCATTGTTTATTATACTGTACATAATTTTGAAAATGTATCCCCTCAAAAAAAATCATTTTAAATCGACCTTTTGCGTTGAAAAAACGTGGTAGTAAAATCATTTTGTATTATTTTTTGCGCAAAATATCTAAAGTTGGGGGGGGGATGATAGAGAGATTATTCCTTATGCATTTCTTCTAATGAGCGAAAAGCGATAAACTAAACATAAGGGTAAAATTGTGTATACCAGTGTTATTCGAGAAGTTATAACACTTTGGCCTGCACGACATAATATAAATGTGGGCAAATGACAAACAAAAAAATTACTGTTTACAGAAAAAAAAAGAGTCAAGATGTGAGGACAGCATTTATTATTCCCATAACCCAAAACAAAGAGCTGCAAAATATAACACATGAGGTAACTGCCTTCTCTCTTGTATTAGGTCACAATCCTTGCTCAATGTGGCGCCCTTCATTCTCAAACACCGCCTGCAGACGATAGATGACAGAATGGTCACAATTAAATAGTTGAAATTTATAAAACGTGCCATCT
Source organism: Cordylochernes scorpioides (assembly GCA_030710605.1). NCBI lineage: Eukaryota > Metazoa > Arthropoda > Arachnida > Pseudoscorpiones > Chernetidae > Cordylochernes > Cordylochernes scorpioides. The sequence goes on from CP092865.1 coordinate 25,891,337, forward strand.
GATAGAAGCCTTCAACATGGCCAATGTGGTAGGCCGGCATCGATAAAAACGCGACTTAATGTACCCCCATAACCGAAATTGTAAGGCGTCAAGTCTGGTGATATTGGAGGCCACTGGTATATAAAGTGGCGACTTATCAACGAATTTCACCGAACGTATCCTTCAGCAATTGTTTGGCACCGCGGGAGATATGAGGAGGTCCTCCATCTTGCATGAATGTTATTTCGCTTAGTGCTTGTCTGTCCTGCAATATGGGAATAACCTTTTCTCTCAAAGTTGAACATAACGTTCACCAGTTACAAAAACGGTTTTAAAAGTTCTTCCATGATTTTTTCAAAGAAAAATGGCCCAATAATAAAAGAAGAAGTGAACCCACACAAAACTGTAACTCTGCTGATGAAGTGGTATTTCTGTAGCCAAAATGAGGCAGTTTTGAATGTTAAATTCTCCCTTTAGATAAAAGTGAGCATCATCTGTTCTTAGAACATTTGACAGCCAGTTTTCATCAATATCAATTTGCCGGAAAACCCATGCAGCGAATTCTTGACGCTTCTCAAAATCGCTGACTTTCAACTCGTGAAAACTTTGAATTTTGTTAGGATATTTTTATAGAAAAATTCTAAATGTGTGTTCTCTCCAAACTGTTCCATACGAAATCCCCGTTTGTCGAGAAACTTGTCTAGCACTTACTTCTCCATACGTGGATAACGTTTCAATAGCTTCAGCATTCTGCAAAACCGTAACAGCCACTGACTTGCATGTCGATGGTCTTCCACTCCGAGGTTTTGCTTCCAGAGATCCAGTTTCCTCAAAACTTTTAATCAATCGCTTTAGAGTAGCAACTCATTGGTCCTTTACCGCTTCGAAATCTTTAAAGGAACGAAACGCTCGTAAAGCTTCAGTGGCAGATTCTGAATCACAATTTAAAAAATTCACCAAGAGTGCTTTATCCTGTAGTGACGGCATTCCAGGGGAAGGGGAGAAGTCCGACCACACCCCTTGCGGTCCCCCTGGACCCTTGGAATATTTGACCAAATTCTGGTTCGTTTCCAAGATGACTAACGTTGCAACGGCACCCATTTTCAAATGAAGAGCAAAACTGATATCTCCAGTAATGCTACCGCGTCCGGGGTAACCGCCGCGTCAGGAGCTGCAGCTCGAGCTCATGATGAGAAATCTACTACGAGGACACAATTCAATCTACTACAACTCAATCAATAAATGGTACCCAGAGGAAAATAAAGAGCTGACTTGTCTTCTCTGTGACAACAATGTACATATTATTGTCCTCAGGAGACAAAATTGAATCAGAATCTGAGATTCAATATCAAAGATTATACAACACTACGAAAGGACAGACCGGGAAAATTCGGAGGAGGACTTGCCGTTTTGATTAAAACTCTAGAAATCAAATTTAAGGAAATCGCCTATAACATGAGTAAGCCTAGAGAAAGCACGACAGAAGCTCAGGCAATAGAAATCTATCTTACAGATAAAACAATTCCAATCATAAATGTTTATCACCACGATAATACTAGCATCAATACAGGCCTGATAGAGACATTAAGTGAAGCGTCTTCGGATATCGCAATCATACTTGGTGATTTTAACGCCGAAAGACCAACTTGGGGATCACCTGTCCAGGATAACAAAGGTCAGCAGGTTGAGGACATGCTAACCGACCTCGACCTTACACCGTTAAATAACGAAAAGAACACCTATCTATCCAAGTCCACAGGCACAGAATCCGCAATAGACATCACAGCGATAAATTACAACATCGCACCCACAACAACAATGGAAAATTCTGAAAAGTGCAATCAGTGACACAGACCAATTTTAACAACCCTAAAATTCAAAATTGAGAATTTCCAAACATAAAAGAACACTGGAAAAAATTCACAGAAAAGCTTGAAGAACTGTGCAACGAAGAATTAAATCAAGAACGATTGAAAAAAATTGGAAAAATTCTCTTCGAACATATCCAAAGCTGCAAAAGTATCGATACCTAGAGGTAGACGTAAAGACCTGTGAATACTTTACTGGAAGGACCACAATTATCGAGGCAATGATTGCAGAGAGAGACAATATCAATGAACTTCTTAAAACAATAAAACAGAAGAAATCATAAAGGAACTCATTGAAATAGTCACAAAATAGAACAAGAAATTTGGATATTCAAAAAGAGAGAGAGAGAGATGGAGAAATAATGGCAGAATTTCTGCGAAAAAAAATGGATCCAAAAAGGAAAGCACACTGGAATATAATTAGTGTTATAAAACAATCAAAACCAACACTAATCCTCCAATACTATAACCGATATGATAGCAAGAACAACAACAGATGGCTGAATAATTGCTGCATATCTTTCAAGCACTTCCAGACTCAGCATACGAATGAAGGCACTGGACTCTAAAAATAATGTAAATAGGTTAATTAAACAAGCAGGAAATTCATCAACAAGATATTTACTCGAGAGACTCACTACTGAATGAGCTAAACTCATCAATAGAAATTTAAATCCGAATGTCACTGGAGATGCTTCTAATCTTTGGTCAAATGATTAAACACTTTGGAGGCCGAATCTAAAAATCAACTCTACGAATAACTGAAGATTTCATGGCAAACTGGTAAACTACCAAAGAATTGGAAGGTATCAATTATAGATGCCAATACTGAAACCAAACAAAGATGGCCAAGGGAATGCAAGAACTATCGGTCAATTGCTCTTACCAGCCTACTTTGTAAAATAAACAGAATGAATTATCCAACTCTTAGGCTCATAGTCTGGCTCACTAAACAAATAAAAAATAAACTTCTATCAAACTGCCTGAAGATCCAGACACTGTACAACTGATAAACCTTTCTACTTCTGTCAATCAAAATAGATTTTTGGAAAAACCGCCAAAGAAGGACAACGGCGTATTCCTGGATTATGACTCGCTCTGCTTTTGATCGAGTGTAGAATTATTATTTGAAAGGCTGCAACAAATCGGAGTGTAAGAGGAAAAACCTTAATCTGGATTTAGACTTCTTAAGGAGGAAGAGGATAAAGGTTGGGTCAATGGAACATTTTCACAGGACCGAAGAACATGGGCTGGTGTACCTCAGGGATTCTGTGCTCAGTCCTCTACTCTTCTCGCTATATATTAACTGTTGTTTATGTAAATAGATGAATATTATTTGTATTATTTTTAAAAGCCTCATTATGTAAAAAATATATGTATATATAAATTGGACATTTGTTGTGGCCATGGTAGTTTGAGCTCTTGTAGTCTAATTACGACACAACAAAAGGCGACGAGGATGGCGTTCTACAGAGCCAGTAAAAAGCTGAGGAAAACGGGCGTCTATGCAAGTATAACAATACATCTTTAAACTATTCTGGAGTTAAGAAAACAAAGGAGTAGAAAAGATCAGCATGGCACAGTTCAAAGTTAATAGTACCTTTTAGATGCTATAGCCCAGTGGAGGACACTTCGATCTTTTTGTACAAAAAATTGAGGCTTTTTTTGGCATTGAAGGAGGAGATTTAAAGTGCTGATTTTTTACCTCGCTACCAGATTCTGAAATTTGAAGCAGGGAAACGGACATTTTCTTCCTGGTCTAATGAAAGATTAACCCTATGATACTTATCTTTCAAAGATTAAGCTGCATTGGATCCAAAGAAGAAAGTGATACCACAGCGATGAGATTTTTAAAGAGAATTCAACAGGAAGGGAGAATCAATTTCGGAATATTCTTAGAGAATTGAAACATTTATAAATAAATTGTAATTTCGGCGATATGCTGGGAACCATGATGCGAGACCGTTTTATGCTGGAATCAAGTTGGAAAGCCTGCAAAAGAAGCTACTACAAGAAACGACGATGTCACCCTGGATAAGTTTTGCAGTGGCGATCTCGTTTCGAACTGGCGGAGATAAATAAAGAGAATTACAAGATAAATTAGTGCCAAGATATCCCCTGTGAATGGAAAGGATAAAAATGTGGAGTACAAAAATAGTATGGTGCTTGCAGCATAGGCCTTTCAGGCAAAAAGGGGAGATATAATGTGTTATAGATGTGGTGAAAGACATTCACACGTGCCTCTGTTTGCCCTCATAGAAAAAGCTTGTTTTAAAATGTAAAAAGACTGGGTCATTTATTGTAGGGTCTGCAAAGCTAGTAAAAAAATTGTGGGGATGTATTTTGTACAAGAGGACTCTATATATTCTGTACAGGGCGAAATGATGCCACAATAAATTTATAGTAGACGATTATTCTTTGTGCTTTAATGATACAGGAAAGTTTTATAAAGATTTATTGGCAAGGGTAAAAAATTAATTCCAACAAATTTAAGATTAAATCTTTTTTGGTAAATCAATAGAAGATATAGGGCAAAGAAATGTTTTTTGTAAAAGAATGAACCAAACCAATATTTCGATTAATAGTTGTAA
>CP092865.1:25895874-25910792 GCA_030710605.1 Cordylochernes scorpioides
AGATTTCGAATTCCCATAAACGACCGATTTAGCGATAATCCGGGTTCCTGGGTCGCAGAACGCCAACTACCCGGATTTCACTCACAAAAAAAAATGCATCGATTTTATGAAATTTTGCATACCTTTTTGATCATCTGATTTTTGTTTATTTTCAAAATCTAAGTATTTCAAGATAAAAAAAAAGCAAAAATACTCCATTCCATATAGAAAAATGAACTTTTCTCAAGTAAAACTCCTGTTAAGAAAAGCCAACTACATCCTTCAAGAGAAAATCAGTTCTAGTGACTACAGCAGTGTGTGGAAAGCTGTATCAAAAGAAGACGAATCTAAGCATTTTGCTATCAAAATCAGGTAAAACACAATCAAAAAGGGAACTAGACATTTTGAATCAAGTCCAAAGTGAAAATGTAATCAAATTATTTGATGGGGTAGTTGCAAAAGGCAAGTCCATTTTAATAATGGAATACTGCCCATTGGATCTTTTTGATCTCATAAATAACGGTCATCGAATCGAGCTGAATGAAGACGAGATACGTCATGTCTGGTGGCAAATTGGATCTGGAATTAAGCATCTTCATAACCTTCGAATCATGCATAGGGATGTGAAACCAAGTAATATTTGCGTCACCTTTGAGGGAGATTTCAAACTAACTGATTTTGAATTTGCCTGTAAATATATTGAAGGAAAATCCTTCAATAATCCAGGAAACTATGGGCTACCAAGCCCCAGAGATAATGCTCAGTAACAAATATTACGATCTCAAAGTGGATGTCTGGAGTATGGGAATTGTATTTGCTGAGACTTATTTGGGTGATTACGTCATCAAACACGAAAAATCAAACAAAGTCTTAGAAGAACTTTATGAGATATTCGGTTATAGCAAAGTACAAGAAGCAAAAGTTGTAAAAGAATCGATGGAAAAAGAATCTAATCCAGCAAATAATATTGAATTAGATCTGCGTATTTTCAAAGATATCCCAAATCTGCCCTAAATCCCTTATACTGAAGCTTTTGGAGTGTAATCCTGAACAACGGATTTCTTCAGAACAATGTTTGACCCACGAATTCTTCTCGGGAGCTAGGAAAGCTCCTATACAAGCGATTAGACGAGCTTATAGACTAGAAGAAAGAAGAAAAAACAAAAGGATAAAAATTATTATCCAAGAAAGTTGAACAAGATTGATACATAGTTACAAACGCTCCTAATGTGTATATAGATCCTATTCCCCTTTCTCTCTTGTTTGGTAAAATTTCAATATAAAATAATATTTAATATCTTTATTGATTTTTTTTACTCTTCTTTATATATTACAGTAGAACTTCCCTGTAAAGGACACCTAATTACAGAGACAAAGTGTCCTTTATGGAGAGGTGTCCTCTTACTGGAGAGTTGCTAAATTGTAAGAATTATATTTTGCAAATGAAAACTGTCCTTTGTGGAGAGGTGTCCGCTAGCGGAGTGTCTCCTTAATGGGAGGTTCTACTGTATTAGTTTTTCAACACGCAGCATTATATACGGAAAGAAAATCACTGAAGGTATCGGTTATGAGCTGAATCCGTCCTGAAACTGATGTGCCAGCTCCATCAGACTCCTCCAAGGAGAATATTTAGAGCTATAGTCTGGTAGTAGGGCATTGCTCCGATTCAATTGATTCATTCATTGAGGATTTTACTGGGAAAATAATACTGTGGTTTTCCCCTTTGCCTTCAGCATTCATGTCATTGATCTAAGTGTAGGTTCATCCGCCCTTAGAAGCCGTTTCCAACTTCAAAGACAAGTGAGTGTCCTCCTCCATATTAGAATGGGGTTGGAGGCCTATCCCGGTGTCTCCTCATCTCCTACTTGGCATAATCGCCGTAGGACGACCCTCTGTCACGTAGAGGGCGCTAAGTGTGAATTTTTCCTTCCTAGGAAATGGGACTTTGTCATTGGGCAATTCCTTCACTCCTCCAGTACTTTGAAGAGAAGATTATCAGTTGAAGTAATCCAAATTTTAATCCATGGCGACTGAGAGATACTTTCACAACCGGTATTTGATGTTTTAAAGTAATATATATGTCATATTTAAAATGACTCAGTATATGAATATTTAATCAAAGGACGCAAGAAAAAAATATAAATTATGAGAATCGTAGCGTGCACATGGTACAGCTTAAATCAATGCGACGATATAGAACTAACCTAAGTTGCTGTAGCGCAGATCACACAACTCTACCTAGGTTTCCCAGCTGTTTCTGCTTGAAAACCGCTCAGGGGCGTGATTATAACTACTAGTTACCAGTATAAACTATTCCAGTTGACTAGTACTGAGCGGTTTACCGAGCAGAAGCAGTTGACCGTAAAAGGCCCATGCTGGCTCAAGTCTGGAAGACCGATGTAAATTGAGATAAGTCAGCTTAAGCCGAAGGGGAAATCTGGCTCCTACGTCTCAGGAAATAGTATAGCAAATAGGAGGTCTTCCAGTAAATTTATAGTTTTCCGAGTCTTTCTGAAGGGTAGGTTGAATCTTTTTCAGGATGTCTGAGCGCAATGTCTGCCAGTACATGGCTATGACCCGTGAGAATAATGGTGTTGAACTCTCTAAAGCGAATCTTTGGAAAACATTTCAGAAGACGACGTGAACTGGATTGAAATGTCTTGAGATACCTGGTAAAGTAGCATTGGGTTATACACTATACATTCATTCAAACAAATAGATCATATCTATGTGGATGGTTGCAAGCGAGGATTCAAGTTACTATGGAATATGAACGTCTATGACAGAAGAAATCTTTGCAGCCCTGTCCACTGGTTTGTTACCACCCTAATAGGTATCTGCATTTCACGGCCAGCATAATTACCTGGAGCAATATGAACAGAACGTTTCATGCTAGGATCGACTGACTGGCTGGATTATTTTCATTTCTAAAAGATCGACTTGGAAAACTGCGCAGTCTGAATTAAAGAATTGCTTGAGTGCTGTTAACGCATTCCCACTGCATCATTTAAAAGGCTCTAAAGTAAATCCTCAAAATTGCACTTACATAGCTGGTGTTGAACTATCTTGTTTTGTGAGAAGATACTAGTTCGGAACTTTAGAATTTTGCATTGTAATGAGGGATCATTCGTTTTGGAAAAAGTCTCCTATAGCATATATCTTATTTAGCTTATTTATATTTTGATGGAAGAGATTACCTTTATTCTTATATATAAAGCCTCGCCAAATAATTTACCAAATATAGATGTGAGAATTTTAAATTATATATAGCATAATCATTAGGCAATCTAAACATGAGTTTCAAAGTGGATTTCGTAGCAGAGAAATCACCTTTTGTGGATGGGATGAAGCAGCCATTCCTTAATGTTGGAAATTCAGATCTAGTGACTGTCAACGGTAATGTGGCCTCCCTGAAAGAACACGCCTCTAAATTGCTTAACTTCAATCAGAAGCTAGACATCAACCTGTTGGACAATGTGGTCAGCAGCATGTACACTGGAAAGGGACCCCAGCAACGGGTGGCCCAAGAGGTCCTCACCACACTCAAGAGCCACCAGGGTAGCCTAGTGGACATGGCATCTGCCCGGTAAGCGGAACATTCAAGAGCCACCTGATGCCTGGACCAGAGTGGATTACAATCCTGGAGTTATCCAAGAACCATCAGACCAAGTATTATGCCCTACATATTCTGGAGAATGTCATCAAGACCCGGTGGAAGGTGCTACCTCAGCACCAGTGTGAAGGCATCAAGAAACATTAGCACGCCTTCTGTTATGAAATGTTTAAACTATTTTTGACGTGTATGATTCTTTTTAAAAATAAATCCATTTTCTCTTTTGCCCCTTACTGCAATGATAAAATAATGAGAGGGTTCACCACTAATGATACGGGCCCTCTCATTATTTTATGATTGCAGTAAGGGCAGTAGAAAATTGATTTATTTTTTAAAATAATCATACGCGTCAAAAATAGTTCAAATTTTACATTTCTATCTATATTTGGGCCATAAAACTGACTCAGCCACTTTACCAGGTAAACACTCCTTTGGTAAACTATGAATATTTCATCAATCCTGTGCGGATGTCATGAAACAAAAGCCCGCCCTCTGGACCGCCGAGGACCATTACTCCGAAATACCATGGTCTATAAGTGAGCGCTCTGAAAATTTCCAAGCTGTGTGATGTTATATCGTAGGATCACCGATCTGACAATTTGTAGAGACCTTCGGGATATGGTGCATCATCTTTGTGTCTATTTTTACTGGAGAGATGACCTTTCTTTTTAAATATCAAATATCCCTCCGGCAAAAATTTCAACTATATTTTTATAGATAACTAGTGGACGTACTCGGCTTCGCCCGGGTTTTACCCGAGTAAAGGTTTGTCTAACGAATCTCTCGATAAAGTGAACATTTTTCCCGGTCCCTTGAAAAATACTCGATAAGTTGAATAAAATCAATATTAATTGGTTCCCTCAGTAATTGGAAGTTAAAGGAATAGTATCTTGCCTTGGAATTGTATCATTATTCTTGTCTCAAATAAATTGCCGTGTCATCCTGAATTTTGTCTTTCCTAATTTTCTACATTACAAAATCATCGTATCATCATGATTATATTTAGAGCAGATTGTTGAATTATAACAGATAAATTCGATTATTTATCTTGATTATTTCTAGGCGAAAAGTTATTTCAAAAATTGTATTTGCTAGAAACCTTCCCAGTACTATACTAAATAACTTCCCAAAGTTTCATGGCGTTCCAATGAGTGGTTTGGTCAGGCATAAAGGACAGACACACACACATACATTCATTTTTATATATATAGATAGATAGACAGCGGTTAGTAATATCCATAAGCCATACCTTTGAATTATACTTTAAATTAAATAATACATCAGGTTTCTGTGTGGAGATGAGCTTCTTTTCATTTTTATTAATGCTATCTCAAGTTTTCGGGCATTTCTGCTCTTCTATAGGAGTACATAAACGAATAGTAATAATAAAAGCCGTTTATTATTACTATTCGTTTTATGTACTCCTTTAGACGGGCAGAGATGCCAGGAGGCCCGAGATTGCGTTAATAAAAATAAAAGAAGCTCATCTCCAGAAATCTGTGTGTGATGTATTATTTAATTTATATACAGGAGATTCAAATCAATTGAGATAAGAATCACACCTATCATTTAAAGTATAAGCCATCGTGTTACATCATCGTCTTGAGCCATCTTTCTGTCAGTTCTTCGATCCTGCGGCGATACCAATTCTGATCCTTCGAAGCGAAGAATTCCTTTATCCCAGATTCCTACTCCTTCAGGTCGAAGTTCCGACCGCAAAGGAATTGAGACGCTGAACGTAAAAAGTAACTCTCTGAGGCCTTTATGTTGCGTCGTTCGAGCATTAAGTCGTTTGGCATTTTCCTGTGGTAGAGGAACGCGTTTTATGATCACCAATGTAAGCTAATTATGCTTCAAAACTATAAACAACCACTCCAGCTGTTAAAATTACAGATTGGCGTTGATGCCGCTTGGAATAAAGCCGTTCTGGATTCACACAACACACTACTTTGACAAAAGGTTCAGAAGTTTGACCCGGAGGTTAAAATTACGATAAAATAATCTATTCTAATTGAAAATGACAATTATTTTTATGAAATATACCCTCATGAGGATTAGCTTTTAGTTTTTTCACATACTTCCTCTTGGCGGTTTGTTTTATTTGGCATCAATTCGTGTGGCCCAAAGCAGCAGATCCTGTTGGTCTTGTCTAGTTCGGGAAGTTGCCGAAATACGGTGGCTTGTGATATCCTCGGCTCGGCTGTCGATTGCCTCCACAGCTTGAAACAACCTGTGATACGCGGCCCACTGGTCCTTGGGTTAAATACAAGATTCCTGTTAACCCAAACATTTTCAACCACTGGTTGTAGGGCTCTGGTACAAGAACCCATCCTCTTTCGCATGGCATATTTGTCTCTTCAGCTTACAGAATTGGATCAAGGTTGACAGTGATATAAAGTGAAGCTTAAAAGAATAGGCAATCGCGTCGATCTAACAAGGTTAGAGATAAAGGATTTTCAAAAATGTCAAGAAGAAGATTAATAGGGATCCTGGAAAGAGCATGAAGGCTAAAAGACAAAGAGATGGGCATTGACCCTATAACAATTGTCAAAACTGCCCATGTAGACTTTGGATTCAAGTCCTGTAACCTTCATAAAAGTCAATTGCTTACTGAGGATATGAAGGATAACAGAAAATGAAAAGCTATTGCCCATGTCCATAAAATGAAACATGACTCTTGCGGCATTATGAGATTCTTTTCTGATGAAAATAACTTTCGCCAGGACAAATGGTGAATCCGGGGAATGATCGTTGGATCCGTATAGACCTCTCAGAGGTACATGCCGTGTTGGTTCTTAGCGTCAGCAATGATGTCATGCCTCCCCACTTCCTTGAGCAGGACCTCAGGATGAACACTGACACCTAAATCAATGTCCTGGAGACAGTTTTGTGGCAATGGCTGTACATGATGGATGCAGGAAGAAATTGTCGTCTAACAGGACTCACCTCTAGCCCCCAACCAATCTATTTACAAAATGTTGGCCCCTTAACTCTCCTCGACTACTGTTTATGAGACGTTGTTAAGAAAGATGTCAATAAAGTTTCCCATAACAACATCCAATCTGTAAAGAATATGGTTCACTCGGTAATAGCCTAAATGGACAATGTCATCGCCGCCAAGACCTGTGCTTCTTTTCACACTCGCCTCGAATCTGTCGTAGCTACATCAATTAGATCCAAACTGTGCCATTTATTTAGTGCTACGCCAATTTTCATTTCAAGGTTTTCACTTTTATGGAAAAAAATTAATCAATTATTTTTTCCCAATTTATCTGCAACACACCTTGTATATAATAAGTAGACATTTTAAGAATAGGTATACAGAAAAACTTCCCCCTTTGATCCTCCACCACCTTTGATAATCCACTCTGGATTCACCTAATATAAATCAAAGTCAATGAAAGACTACTTCCAGGATAAACCAAAGATCGATCTATTTTAAATTATATTTAGCGAAATTCATTATATTGTTCTCAAAATATTTATATAAAATAGATGTTTTTTTTGCACAAATTGATCATGTTTGAAAATCTGGCAAACCAGATAAAAAAAAACTAGAGAAGCATTTAAAGTACCCGCCTTGGCAGATGCTAAAATCAGGAAAACCCACGGCTTCCGTGTTTTACCTAAGGTTCTACAGGTTGTATAATCCCTGGTTGATTTAAAAGACTCTGGAATGCAAAGTCTGGTTCACGATCCCATGCAGCACCTCGCAGATGCTATTGTCGCTGAGAAACCCGCGTAGATTCTCAGCAACTATCTAGCCGTTGAAATTAGATAACGCTGCATCGTCCAAAAGGTGCCTCCACCATGGAATGAAAATAAGGCCATTAAGTTACGCAACTTACGCAACCCTGTTAGGATATGTACTCGACGGAGTCTACAGCTTCTGACGATGGCAAGTCACGGAACAGAGATCAGGTAATTCCTGATGATCCAGAGCTAAAATATTTTACCAGGAATCTAAGAGGTTCCAAAACCAGCATCATGTTGAATTTAGCCAAGTTCCATGTGAAATAAGAATAAAACTGCTCTCGATATTAACAATATGATGCAGCAGTAGCTTGTACGTCTCTTCCGCGACATCCCAGCCGGAGTTGTTTGCCGATGTGCCCGAGGCTGTTCGAAGAGAATAGCCTTTCCAAAACGTTTTCTCGGAAAGAAGCCGGTGAATTGCGATGGTCAGGCAAAGAACACGATCCAAGCTTATACGGGTAGGATAGAGGAGTCGTGGTGAGAAAATAGTTTTGAAAATGATCAAACAACAGAAATTACCATGAAATATGATTCCCCAGTTTGCTCGATAATCTGACAATGACTCTTTCGACGTCTCTATTATGTATTATTTGGACTATAGTTCTTGTGGATGATATCACAGAGAACTCTGGCACTTCAGGAGCGCTGAGAGAAATATTGCTAGGTAGCATCAGAGTGGTTTGGCCGCTCCTGGATATCTGTACCTATCTCAAACTTATTATTATTACGACTAGGAAAGAAGATCTACGCACCCGAGTAAAATTTCCACAGGCGAACAGCTGCTCGAAGAGGTACAGAGAGGAACCGGGGACAAGGTTGGAAACCTTTCTGGCAAGGAAATCTTAATTGGTCCCGTTTAGTAAATGGAAGGAGCGTATGGTACCCTTACCTCTTGAAACTACATCACTCAAAGACTTCAACTCTCAACAAGACTCCTCGGAGGGGAAGCAACCTCGTCAGACACCCGTGCCATTTTTTAAACGGGGAAACCATTTCGTGTCTGATCCCCGGCCCTTTTGATAAATTTCACTGTCTTTCAAGGAGGATACTGCTGGGTTGCTTGGCCGTATGCTGATGAGTGGAGATATTTCTCCCACCGTTCATATTTGAACTGAAATATCATACGAACAGGACCAAATAGACGAGGCGGAGTTTTACTGGCATGATAATAGAATCACAAGACCTCAAAAACTGCGACATTTTGACAAGTATTAAAGAGCTTGCTTTTTATAATTCCAAAGGCCATAACCAGATTCCAGGTGGAAGGTTGGCAAGTCATCTACCCAGGATTTTCCGGCAGAAATATAGTATCTGAAAAATATTTTTTCATAATGAAGGTTATCATCGTCTCCTATAGAACATCGTGATGCCATTTGTGTCACAAGACCTATATATGGGCGCGATATTTCTAAAAATTTGACCACAACTTTAGACTTACGGTTTTGCCATAGAGAAGCCTCCATTCAAGGCGCAGACGTTTGTCATCTAATTGCCCAAACGATGGACACGAAACGCACTTCTTTGGTATGGTACCGGTGGGTACCTGGCGACCTCTGATATAGGATCATAGGATGATAATAGCATCAAATCTGGTTTGCAGGAACAGTCTGGACATGGAGTGGCATATTCATCAATACATGCTCGATAGAGAGTAAATATACCATATTTTCTCGAAATCTACTTCAAGGGGTTTGTTCTCTTTTTAAAACTTCTCTTTTAAAAATATTGAGTTGGCCATTGATATTTCGTCAATGAGCCACGCCATTCAATGAAGGACGAGACAGAGCGAAGCATCTTTAAAGTAAACCAAGTTGACTACGGCCCAGTAACCCGAAAGTCTATAGTGAAGGATCCAGTTTATGGTATGTAACATATACACACACAGTCGCAGAGCCTAGGTTTAAATAAGATTAAATCTAGGCAATTTTCACGTTGACTAGGCATTTTTTTTTGTTGGGATACCTTAATGGTAGGGTGAGGGGTCTCGAATATGGCATATGTAAGGTCGTCCTGGCTCGGGGTCTTTGTTTAGGTCTTCGACTGAACTGAAGACTATTTCGCTAGTAGACTTCTTGGAAATGTTCAGCTTACTGAGGATATACTAATTTTGTCTCTGAGAACGTCAATTATGATTTTCCGCAGTTGTTGTAGCCTAAAACATATATAATTACTAAGGAACCACATTCGAAGATCTCAGAAACTGATGCGCGCTGACAACAACAATCTTTCAAAATGCCTGGAACGAGACACAGAGAAGCTGTGGCGGAGGAGACGATATTAGATCTCTGTAACAAAGACAGAGGTCTTCTTCGTTGTCCGAGTTCGTGGCGTTTTGTCTTTCGTATAAAAGTGACGTCAACTTCATGCTGTGACATGAAGAGCTCTATTCTCTTTAGGCGAGTTTCAAGAAAGTAAATACTCATGGCCACAAAGAAGAATCTCGTTGCTGCTGCTTATAATAAGTTTCGGTCTTCAATGCATTTTGTTGAGATTATAATGCTCCCCCAGAAAAAGGCCATGTATAAACTTGGTGAAATAGGTGTCAAGGGCAATTAAATATTTATTTGAAGAGAGTCTAGCAATGAATACCGCTAGGGAAGCCCTTCTTTCCGCTTCTAGCGGCTAAAGATTTTCGATGGCAACTAACCATTTGCCATTCCTAAACCAGGATTCCATTGTTGCTATGATATATATTTTGGTAGCATCTGACATCCTCATGTTGGATTGTGGCTAAGAATTTTATATAAGAGCATCCTCGTTATTATCAAAAGTACAAAATCTTGAGACAAAAAGTTTCTTGCAAGATCCATATCATCATAGGTTGGATAATCGCCTACAAGAAACTTTTCGTCTTACAATTTTGTACTTTGCTGAAATACTGCTCCAGGTGTTTATCCAACTTATGATATGGTCCTCGGTATTAAGAGTGTTAGTTTTCTCTACAGGCTCTCTTGCTGTTTAGATTTTTGGGTCATCCAAAGCTGGACATTGTAGAGCACAGGAATGAGAAGTCGGTGGACAAGTGGTTGAAACCTCGATTCCCGACAGCCATGAACCAGGATCGAATCCCGCATTGGGTACTTTGCATTAATATGTGAATAACCTTCACATATATTCATTGTTGTTATTATCATAAACTAGGTTGCTCTTTTTTTAGCGGCACCTAGTAAAGTTATTTTGGAACCATGAGCACAGAACTAAGAATTTCAGGTAATCATTAGGTATCTAATGTTTCTGGCCTACTGGAGTACTCAATAAGGGTGTTCCTTTTCCCGGGATTCGGATCAGTTTGGCTTGATATAGCATTGATGATCTTAGAAATTTTTTTCGGAAAGAATAAAAGTCCGGGAATGGAGTCCTTTCAGAGCTGATTTCAAACGTGTAGGAAACTGGATCAATTTCATTTCTTTTCGGGATAAGATATATCCTCGCACACTTATTGTCCATCCATCATCACGGAAATTCGAAAGAATGGCCATAGCTGTGTGATAATACCTTCGCCTTCATCATGAATGGCTCTCAGAATTATCATTTCAGATCTCTTCTTGTAACAAAATGTGTTTGAATTGAATTCCTGCGTAGATGAATATCTTTGAAGACACGTTCAGCGTGGGCATTTTTGGGACAACCAACTGGATCATTGTCCATCATTCAAGTCAATTGCAGCAATGTTTCATACCTGAACATTTTGTCCATGGCCAGTTTGTCGTTCATATTGGAATATGGCCTAAATAAAGGTCATTTTTAATATGCAGGAATTCTCCTGATTTTAATCTTGTATAGTTTCTATTTCACTATAAGCTCCTGAATATATTATTCTTTCCGGGAAAATAACAATGAGTTGATTTTTCAGGCTTCTTAGAAACGGATATTTAGACGTCATGCTTTTGTCATTTCTATCTAGAGATTTAAGTATGGGACTCTTTGCCTGCGTTCATATTCCTCATCTTATATCAGAATCCATGTTTTGTAATCCTTCAGAGATTATATCGAATACAGTTGAACCTCCATGAGACGACACTTCCGCTAGATGATATCTTTCTACATTGGATCATTTTCATCGCCAAAATTACCATTTTTACTATTAGCAGCTCTCCGATAAGAAGAAACCTCTCTAGAAATCACAATTTGGCCTTGCAATTAGGTGTCTTTTATATAGAGTTTCTGATGTATTCCAGTTCTTGTTAAAAAAAAAAAAAAACAATTTTATTATCATTCTCTTCACAAAACTAATTTTCAAAACAGGTTTCTCTTCTTTTTTAGCATTGTTTTTCAATGAAAGATATTACAGGAAATAGTCGGAAATGAAAGTTGATACAGTAGAACCTTCATGAGAGGACACTCGCGCTAGAGGACACCTCTCTACAAAGGACAGTTTTCATTTGCAAAATTACCATTTTTACAATTCAACAACTCCAGTAAAAGGACACTTTGGCTCTGCAATTTGGTGTCTTTTACAGGGAGGTTCTACTGTATATTGATTTGTAAATCAAATTTAAAACATTTTAAAAATTTCTATTTATTTTTACCTATGAAATATTTTATTAAAAACAGATTATAAATATATAACGAGGTATTTTACGAGATATCTTAATTTTTTTTTTTTTCGCTCGGGTAGTTGGCGTTTCGCGTTCCAGAAACCTGGGTTATAAATATTATAATATTTTATAGAAGCTATATTATTCGACAACCACAATATTTTATTATACAACGATACGTCGATAATACGAATATTTTAATATACTCTAACAGCATCACCTTGTATAGCATTGTAATGGCCAACCGTCGAGCTGATATCTTATTTCTAATTCTGGCCGTTGTCCTGACTCTAACTTCAGCCATCCTCACCTATACCTCCTGGCAGGAAGGCTCTAATGGATGCGACATGGACTCTATCAGATTCAAGATTTCTTCCTGCAAGGGAAGCTATACTTCACTCAAGGATAGTACCTGGGACAATGTAGTTGGTAAGTTCTCGATTGATCCAAATTTAGACGATGGTAAGGTCAGAGAACCTGCATCTACTATTGCCCCTATACTTTCTCCAGAAGACAATCTCCCAGAATGCAGAGAAATAGAAGAATCCCTACTCAAACTGAATTTGGAAGAGAATCAAGCTTCGAACAAGATGAAGTTGGACATACTCTCCCAAATCCATCAGTTTGGCCTCCCTAACCACCTGGATATCAATCGATGGACCCACGTAGGTGGTTTTGTCTTCCTGGCATTGGCTAGTATTCTCACCATCCCTCTGTCTTGCAACAGGAAAGCTATGTGCATATTGATGCTAGAGCTGTTTCTCCTGTTGATCGGTTCTGGACTGAACTTCGCCACTATCTACGTATTCAGCTTCCATATCTACAATCCTCATTTCTGCTCTGCCAAGCTCTCATCAGCATTCTACCTAGGGATCGCATCCATTGTGTGTGCCATGGTAGCATTCGTCCTGTTCATTCTTCAGTCCTTTTACTCCGAGATAACTTGGTACATTTCCTACTACTGCTGGCTCCCCAGGTGCCTGAGGAACTGTGAAGAATATTATATCGATGACACTATCGCTGTTGATTCCTATTTTACTGGAAGGGTTTCTTACCAAATGTGCTGATTTTGGTACCAATAAGCTCTTAGAGTTGAAAAGAAGCTACACGATTATATAAACCTTAAATATTATAGAACAATAACGCACCAATTGTATATAATAAATAGAACTTATAAAGCACGAATGTTTTTTGTTTTTTTTTTTACAAACAAAAATTTCTACTGTCCTTAAAAAATAGAGAGAAGGCTTGAATCACACACATCAGTGGTGAACCCTCTAGTTTCTACTGCCCTAAAAGCTTATGTCAATATAGTTTGTTAAAATACTACATAACTAAGATACCGTCCTTTATTGTCGCATATACATATTTTATAATTCTATATATGGCGGCTTATGATTGTAAAACGACGTTTGACAAATTTTAACCGCAAATGTTTCTTTTGAACGAAAAATCGTAATTTATTTTAAGGAGAAATAACGACTATTTCTTTATCCTTAGGGATGAAGTATGAAAGGATGAATTGTGAAGAGTAATGATGAATGGAAAAATAAAGTATCCAGGAATGGGAATCGAACCCACAGTGCTCCGCTGTGAAGCCTAGTCCAGGGTAGCCTAGTAGACATCGCATCTTCCCGGTAAGCGGAACACTGTAGGTTCGATTCCCATTCCTGGGCACTTTATTTTTCCGTTCATCATTACTCTTCACAATTCATCCTTTCATACTTCATCCCTAAAGATAGAGAAATAGTCGTAATTTCTCCTTAAAATAAATTACGTTTTTTCGTTCAAAAGAAACATTTGCGATAAAAACTTGTCAAAAGTCGTTTTACATAAACATGTGTTCATAGAATCACATATAATCGTCCAATACAATATTGGAGTTCAAAAAGGCGGTCCGGTGGATTAAATTGACGAAACCGCTGGGAAGGTTCACCACTGATGAGTCAAGCCTTCCCACTATTTTTCATCACAGTAAGGATAGGAGAAAGTTCAATTCGATTGTAAAAGAAACATTTTTATGCGTTATATTTCTAAAACATATATTATGGCATGTACAATTCTTTCTGTAAACTGTTCCATGACCTGAGACAACCAGACTGTGTTTGTAAATACTATGGAATTTTCTAGATGGATATATATCACTTTGCCAATTGCTATTTTAAAAATCCTTTAATTGTTAATATAGTTTCTTTGTACCATTATGTTTGAAAATAAAGATTAATATTATTTTTCATCTTTACGATTATACTTCTGATTTTTACTAATGTAATTTGAACTGAGTTTGTGTGTATTTATTGTATAAACTAAACGTATAAACTGGTTATGTCTGAGTGTGTAGTGTCTGAGTGAAAATGCTTGTTCAACAAAATATAAGTTTTCGAAAATATTGTAATCTACCGAAATTTTAAGATTCTAACATTTGGTATTTTAAAAATGTAATTTGAACTGAGTTTGTGTGTATTTATTGTATAAACTAAACGTATAAACTGTTCTGTCTGAGTGTGTAGTGTCTGAGTGAAAATGCTTGTTCAACAAAATCTATGTTTTCGAAAATATTGTAATCTAGAGCAATTTTACTATTCTAACATCTGATATTTTAAAAATGTAATTTGAATTGAGTTTGTGTGTGTATTTATTATATAAACTAAACGTAATAAACTGGTTCTGCCCTGAGTGCGTAGTGTCTGAGTGAAAATGCTTGTTCAACAAAATCTATGTTTTCGAAAATATTGTAATCTAGAGCAATTTTACTATTCTAACATCTGATATTTTAAAAATGTAATTTGAATTGAGTTTGTGTGTATTTTTATTATATAAACGATAAACTGGATGTCTCTCCACCATTAGACATGTCAACCCGGATAGTTGGTGACTTTAGTACGTGGTGGCTCAAGGAATCAGAGTTACATCAAGAGAGAAAGAGAGAGATGTATGCATAATCTAAAGCATCATATCTAAAATAAAACCAGATGTTTAATTTTAAAAATTTACAAATAAACATTTTTTTTTATGGAAAAGAAACAACGATC
>CP092865.1:25910892-25957636 GCA_030710605.1 Cordylochernes scorpioides
CTGGTTTCTCTTTGTTGATCTGTTAAATTTCATAGGACAAAATAATCACAGTTTTTTTTCATGTTTAAATGTTTACCAATAATTTTTTGGCAAGTACCATACGAAATTACAAGGATTTCTGATATATTATCAATAGTCATTTTTCTATCAGCAACAATTAAATCACGTACCTGTCCAATATTGCGATCTGTTGTTGACGTCAATAGCTGACCTGATCTTGAATCATCTGCGATGCTCTTACGGCCATCTTTAAAACGTTTATACCAGAAATGAACTTGCGTTCGTGACAATTTTTCGTCTTCATAAGCTTTACTCATTAATGCTAATGTCTCTGTGAAGGACTTTTTTAATTACACAAAATTTACTATTTGCTTTTTGCTCAAATGATGACATTGCAGAAACCGACGCGAGCTAAATACTTGAAACAAAAATATGCTTAAAATGAAAACTACGCATGCGTATTTGCTGGCGTTGCTAAATTAAATTATAGTTTAGGCTTTGTTCTTTACAGTAAAATTGATTTTACATTTTTCAAAAGTTGTTTTATATTTTATTTTTCAAAATTTCGGGATCTTTTTTATCCTAGCGTGTATGTTGCAATGAAGAGTGGAATCTCAGAAATTGTATTCAAGCAAACTATGGACATAAGCTTTTAGGACAGTAGAATTACATA
This sequence comes from Cordylochernes scorpioides, assembly GCA_030710605.1. NCBI lineage: Eukaryota > Metazoa > Arthropoda > Arachnida > Pseudoscorpiones > Chernetidae > Cordylochernes > Cordylochernes scorpioides. Next base: position 25,911,566 of record CP092865.1, read on the forward strand.
TAAATATTTGCATCAAGCAATGCTCTTCCGAAAACAATAAGGACAAGGTCAGTTAGGCATAAATTAATATAAAGCAATAACGCGCCATCTATATATAGTAAATGAAAACATTAAAACATTTCCTATATATAGATTTATTGAAGGTCTCCCATAACTCATTTAAAGAAATGGGTTTTGTTTGAAATTTTAGATGGAAATTGATCTATAAATATAAAGATCATATCACCAGTCAAAATCTTGGACATAGATTTGGCCTAGCCACTTTACCAGTTAAACACTTCTTTGGCAGATTGTGAAGAATCCATTAGGTCCCTTGTAGATCTCATGGAATAAAGTCCGTCCTGGACTGAGGAGGGACATTAGCCCGAAACCATGGTCTCTAGGTGGACGCTTTTCAGTTTGCCAAAGCTGGTGCTGTGGCTTTGTCACCGACCTGAGGCCGCTAGTTTGAGGCGACGGTTAATAGATGGCGTCTAGTTTTGGCGTTTATTTTGACGGGAGATGTGACTTTTATTTTTTATAGTGTTTAGTTTTTTTTTATTTACCGCAGTAAGAGAACTTGATTCTTTCGCTGATTTGATTGATTCCAAAAAAAAATAATAATAATAATAATAATTCCAACATCATTATGGTCCGTTAAGAATCAAATATTGTAAAGGTTTTGGCGAAAAAATGTTGGAATCCCACAAAGAAAATTTTTCATTTGTATTAGCGAATTCTAAGCTAAATGTAAACAAAGACACTCTACATTTCTTAATTTTCCGAAACAAATACAATTTTATTGCTAAATATTCAAACATCAACAAAAGAAAAGTGGATATATATATATAAAAAAATTAAAACAAAATATAAATAAATTTACAATTAAATCGATATAATTTTACGTATAATATATTATACTAAATTCTCTTCATTTATCCTTAAAATCTTATTTATCAAAAACTTTGTTGAGATTTTTTCACCTGATAAAAATGGATGCGATAAACATTGTTCTGCAGAAATTCTTTTTTTCGGGTTGCATTCTAAAAGCTTCAGTAAAAAGGAAAGAGCATTAATAGGGACTGGATTAAAAATGCTTATGTCGAGATACGAATGGTAATTATTGAATTGCAAATTATCAAGTAAATCTGGAAATATAGCTTGTCTAACGTTAACTTCTCCGAAAATATTGATGAGTTCATTAAGAGCTAATGAACGATTTTTACCTTGAATACAACGACCTCCAATATATATCTCAGCAAGCATAATACCTATACTCCAAATATCAACCTTAAAATCATAGAAAGCTGAATTATAGAGAATTTCAGGAGCATTATAATAAATAGTACCTACTATAGTGTTTTTTGCTTTACCTTCAATATGCAAACATGCATGACCAAAATCAGCCAATTTAAAATCGCCTTCTAAAGTGATTAAAATATTTTCTGGTTTGACATCACAATGGATGATATTCTTGCTGTGAAGATGACGAATTCCAGATGTAATTTGCCACCAGATTTGTCGAATCTCTGCTTGACTTATATTAAGTCGCGCGCGTTTGTCATTTTCAAATATAGAAAACATATCAAGAACGCAATATTCCATTATTAAAATCTGTTTCTCTCCTAATAGGAAATCTTCATATAAACCTACTATATGTTCTCCTTGGGCCTGTTGTAGCATTATCGCTTCGTTATAGAGAATTTTGTTATTTATTTTTATGGCATACTGTTTACGTTGATCAATTTTGGATGTTGCCTTCCAAACGGTTGCAAAATTTCCATTCTCAAGTACATGTTGAAACACATATTGAGAATCGTCTAAATATTTTTGATCTATTTTCATCAGGGCCATTTTTATTTTCTAAATTATAAGTATAGCGGTATTATTATTTATTTATTTGTGTGTGTTTATAGTACCGAGGTTACTAGAACATATTAAAAGGTTTACATCTTCCAAAAGAAAAAAAAAGGTCATGAAACTATTAAGAATTCTTTTTTATTTGAAACACAGAATATATAATTATATAAATATTATAATTAAAAATTTAAAATTATTTGAAATAAAATATATCTTTAATTTTAAAAGCGCGCGCCAACCTCCCTTGAAAATCTCTCTCGAAAATTTGTAAAAAAATCCAAGCAAATTTGTAAAAGCAATGACTAGAGAAAAACTATAATATATATATTTCTTAAAATATAGAGCAATCTATATTTAAATCTATAGATACAAAAATGTAATGCCTTGACAAAGGTTGGCGTTCAGCCGTAGAAATATTGGCAAATAAATATTTTATTCAATCAAGTATATGCCTTTTTATTATCTAAATATCTACAGTAGAACCTCCCTTAGTGGACACCCCGCTAGCGGACACCTCTCCACAAAGGACAGTTTTCATTTGCAAAATTATCATTTTTACAATTAAGCTACTTTCCGGTAAAAGAGGATACCTCTCCCTAAAGGACACTTTGGTTCTGCAATTAGGTGTCTTTTACAGGGAGGTTATACTGTATATATGTGTATGTAGTGTATAAAACCTCCCCTTTTATATGCAAATTGTTGTTTACCAATAAAGACAACCTACAAGCAACCCAGACAGAGACGGGAGGGTGGAGTCCGGTCACTTGAGATACCAGCGATTTAAATCAGAGGGTTCCTAAGATCTGAGTACTTCCTCAATCAAGATCATCCTAAAGGGTCGATCTCTAGCCATAGTCTAGTGGTGAGATGTCTTGGTCCAGTTAGTCAATTCTTTGAGGATTTTATTGGGGAAATAATACCGTGGCTTCCCTTTGCCATCCAGATACTGTTAACCTTTTATTTTGTGCTTATCCCTACTACACATGTGAAAAGCAGTTCGACTTTGCACTTAGAAATGTACCAGAGACCTGTTTGATTACTTGCACTCGCTGGTGGGGTTGGAATTTTGTAAGAATCGGGGGCCATTGGAGCATATTTTTAAATCATAAAAAAGTGCCCAATGAGGGAATCGAACCCGGGTCGTAGCGGTCGAAATACAACGGTTTAGACCATCCTTCCACCGACCCCTACCGTTAACCTAATAGTAGGTTCATCGATATCGAGAAGTCGTTTCCAACTTCAAGCCCAAGTAAGTTTCCTCCTCCATATCAGGATGGAGTTAGAGACTTATCCTGGACTCTGCTCGGTCCCCTACTGGCTCAGCCACTCTAGGACGTTGTCCGCCACGTGAAGGCTCCAAGTAGGGATTTTCCCTTCCTCGGAGATGGGATCTTATAAGACACCATATTGGGGCCTTGGAGAAAATCATTTTGGCTTGAAATCTCCCAATTTTATCGAAATATAAAAACTTTTTTGGTGCTTTTCTCGTGTTTTAATTATCGTAATTATGGGACCCCATTTTCTACATTCCTCTAGTATTCTAGCTCCGGCACACCCTTGTTCGCCGGTACATGGAACGATTGGAACGATACAGAGAAAATTAGCATGCCCCCCTTCCTTTTTTTTTTAGGATGACACGCAAAATCGTGAAGCGTTCCAATACTTTAGGACGATATAATGGCTCATTTGGCCCCTGTATTTTGAGATTTCTAAAAAAAACTTTCATTTTTACGATCGCTTTTTCAACGATTCCTGCACTAGTTATCTAAGCGTTATTTTTCACCTTTATCGGCAATATTTTATCAAAATAATTAATGTTTTATTTTATAATTGGGCATCTTATCCTTGTCTCAATCCGATAGTCAACAAATATATAACTGGATGAATGCAATGACGTTTGATCAAGGTCTTATTTTTAGTTTATATAAATTCTACAAGGCCGCAGTCACCGTCCGAAGGAGATTAATAGAATCGCCGAATGCCGTGGTCTATTTGGATAAGGAAAGCGAAGACTAGAATGCGGCTGATTCCACACTAGCCTTTCAGTGATTCGCTAACCATGACGTATGCACGAAAGAACGTATGGCCACTAGGCATGCGTCGGACCAGGAGGTTGTTGTTGGGTGCTGCGCTACCTGGAGTACAGAAGCTCCATCTATGCTTTCTTTCTTCCTGTGGTGAATCTGTATAAGACCTGTCTTAATAACGCTGTGTGTGTGTTTTATTTTATAACTAGCCGAATGACCCGGGCAACGCCCGTGTTTTACCCGACTGTAGATGTTACAACGGTGATCCTCAGGTCGCTGGTTCAAATCCGGCTCGAGGGAGCCGGCGAGCACGTGACCTCCCTGTGCGCGCGCATCCGTGACAGAGGCCGATGAGGAAAGACGGTCGTGACTATATATAGGGATTATTAAATTATTCCTTCTCTCTAGAAAGTGAAACAATTGGATAAAAACAAATCTAATATTTATTTATAGATTTCGATTCCCATAAACGACGATTTAGCGATAATCCGGGTTCCTGGGTCGCAGAACGCCAACTACCCGGATTTCACTCACAAAAAAAAAAATGCATCGATTTTATGAAATTTTGCATACCTCTTTGATCATCTGATTTTTGTTTATTTTCAAAATCTAAGTATTTCAAGATAAAAAAAAAGCAAAAATACTCCATTCCACATAGAAAAATGAACTTTTCTCAAGTAAAACTCCTGTTAAGAAAAGCCAACTACATCCTTCAAGAGAAAATCAGTTCTAGTGACTACAGCAGTGTGTGGAAAGCTGTATCAAAAGAAGACGAATCTAAGCATTTTGCTATCAAAATCAGTAAAACACAATCAAAAAGGGAACTAGACATATTGAATCAGGTCCAAAGTGAAAATGTAATCAAATTATTTGATGGGGTAGCGGCAAAAGGCAAGTCCATTTTAATAATGGAATACTGCCCATTGGATCTATTTGATCTCATAAATAACGGTCATCGAATCGAGCTGAGTGAAAACGAGATACGTCATGTCTGGTGGCAAATTGGATCTGGAATTAAGCATCTTCATAACCTTAGAATCATGCATAGGGATGTGAAACCAAGTAATATTTGCGTCACCTTTGAGGGAGATTTCAAACTGACTGATTTTGAATTTGCCTGTAAATATATTGAAGGAAAATCCTTCAATAATCCAGGAACTATGGGCTACCAAGCTCCAGAGATAATGCTCAGTAACAAATATTACGATCTCAAAGTGGATGTCTGGAGTATGGGAATTGTATTTGCTGAGACTTATTTGGGTGATTACGTCATCAAACACGAAAAATCAAACAAAGTCTTAGAAGAACTTTATGAGATATTCGGTTATAGCAAAGTACAAGAAGCAAAAGCTGTAAAAGAATCGATGGAAAAAGAATCTAATCCAGCAAATAATATTGAATTAGATCTGCGTATTTTCAAAGATATCCCAAATCTGCCTAAATCCCTTATACTGAAGCTTTTGGAGTGTAATCCTGAACAACGGATTTCTTCAGAACAATGTTTGACCCACGAATTCTTCTCGGGAGCTAGGAAAGCTCCTATACAAGCGATTAGACGAGCTTATAGACTAGAAGAAAGAAGAAAAAACAAAAGGATAAAAATTATTAGCCAAGAAAGTTGAACAAGATTGATACATAGTTACAACGCTCCTAATGTGTATATAGATCCTATTCCCCTTTCTCTCTTGTTTGGTAAAATTTCAATATAAAATAATATTTAATATTTTTTAAATTTTTTTACTCTTCTTTATATATTGCAGTAGAACCTCCCTGTAAAGGACACCTAATTGCAGAGCCAAAGTGTCCTTTATGGAGAGGTGTCCTCTTACTGGAGAGTTGCTAAATTGTAAGAATTATATTTTGCCAATGAAATCTGTCCTTTGTGGAGAGGTGTCCGCTAGCGGGGTGTTCGCTAAAGGGAGGTTCTACTGTATTAGTTTTTCAGCACGTAGCATTATATAAGGAAAAAAATCACTGAAGGTATCGGTTATTGAGGTGAATCCGTCCTGAAACTGATGTGCCAGCTCCATCAGACTCCTCCAAGGAGAATATTTAGAGCCATAGTCTGGTAGTAGGGCATTGCTCTGATTCAATTGATCCATTCATTGGGGATTTTACTGGGAAAATAATACTGTGGTTTTTCCCTTTGCCTTCAGCATTCATGTCATTGATCTAATTGTAGGTTCATCCGCCCTTAGAAGCCGTTTCCAACTTCAAAGACAAGTGAGTGTCCTCCTCCATATTAGAATGGGGTTGGAGGCCTATCCCGGTGTCTCCTCATCTCCTACTTGGCATAATCGCTGTAGGACGACCCTCTGTCACTTAGAGGGCGCTAAGTGTGAATTTTTCTTTCCTAGGAAATGGGACTTTGTCATTGGACAATTCCTTCTCTCCTCCAGTACTTTGAAGAGAAGATTATCAGTTGAAGTAATCCAAATTTTAATCCATGGCGTCTGAGAGATACTTTCACAACCGGTATTTGATGTTTTAAAGTAATATACATGGTATATTTAAAATGTGACTCAGTATATGAATATTTATTCAAAGGACGCAAGAAAAAATATAAATTATGAGAACCGTAGCGTGCACATGGTACAGCTTAAATCAATGCGACGATATAGAACTAACCTAAGTTGCTGTAGCGCAGATTACACAACTCTACCTAGGCTGCCCAGCTGTTTCTACTTGGCAAACCGCTAAGGGCGTGATTATAACTACTAGTTACCAGTATAAACTATTCCAGCTGACTAGTACTGAGCGGTTTACCGAGCAGAACCAGTTGACCGTAAAAGGCCCATGCTGGCTCAAGTCTGGAAGACCGATGTAAAATTGAGATAAGTCAGCTTAAGCCGAAGGGAAATCTGGATCCTACGTCTCAGGAAATAGTACAGCTAAATAGGAGGTATTCCAGTATATTTATAGTTTTCCGAGTCTCTCTGAAGGGTAGGTTGAATCTTTTTCAGGATGTCTGAGCGCAATGTCTACCAGTACATGGCTATGACCCGTGAGAATAGTGGTGGGGACCTCTCTAAAGCTAATCTTTGGAAAACATTTCAGAAGACGACGTGAAATGGATTGAAATGTCTTGGGATACCTGGTAAAGTAGCATTGGGTATACAGTATACATTCATTCAAACAGATAGATCATCTTTATGTGGATGGTTGCAAGCAAGGATTCAAGTTACTATGGAGTATGAAACGTCTATGATAGAAGAATTCTTTGCAGCCCTGTCCACTCATTCGTTGACACTCTAGTAGATATCTGTACTTCACGGCCAGCATAATTACCTGGAGCAATATTGAACAGAACGTTTCACGCTAGGCTCGACTGGCTAACTGGTTAGATTATTCTTCTCATTTCTAAGAGATCGACTAGGAAAACTGCGCAGTATGAATTGAAGAATTGCTTGAGTGCTGTTCACGCATTCCGAATGCATCATTTATAAGGCTCTAATGTAAATCCTCAAAATTGCACTTACATAGTTGGTGTTGAACTATCTTGTTTTGTGAGAAAATACTAGTTCGGAACTTTATATTTTGCATTGCAATAAGGGATGATTCGTGTTTTAGTGAAAGTCTTCTATAGCATATATCTTATTTAGCTTATTTATATTTTGATGGAAGAGATTACCTTTATTCTTATATATAAAGCCTCGCCAAATAATTTACCAAATATAGATGTGAGAATTTTAAATTATATATCGCACAATTATTAGGGAATCTAAACATGAGTTTCAAAGTGGATTTCGTAGCAGAGAAATCACCTTTTGTGGATGGGATGAGGCAGCCATTCCTTAATGTTGGAAATTCAGATCTGGTGACTGTCAACGGTAATGTGGCCTCCCTGAAAGAACAAGCCTCTAAATTGCTTGACTTCAATCAGAAGCTAGACATCAACCTGTTGGACAATGTGGTCAGCAGCATGTACACTGGAAAGGGACCCCAGCAACGGGTGGCCCAAGAGGTCCTCACCACACTCAAGAGCCACCAGGGTAGCCTAGTGGACATGGCATCTGCCCGGTAAGCGGAACACTCAAGAGCCACCCTGATGCCTGAACCAGAGTGGATACAATCCTGGAGTTATCCAAGAACCAGCAGACCAAGTATTATGCCCTACAGATCCTGGAGAATGTCATCAAGACCCGGTGGAAGGTGCTACCTCAGCACCAGTGTAAAGGCATCAAGAAACATTAGCACGCCTTCTGTTATGAAAATGTTAAACTATTTTTGACGTGTATGATTATTTTTAAAAATAAATCCATTTTCTCTTTTGCCCTCACTGCAATGATAAAATAATGGGAGGGTTCACCACTAATGATACGGGCCCTCTCATTATTTCATGATTGCAGTAAGGGCAGTAGAAAATTGATTTATTTTTAAAATAATCATACGCGTCAAAAATAGTTCAAATTTTACATTTCCATCTATATTTGGGCCATAAAACTGACTCAGCCACTTTACCAGGTAAACATCTTTTTGGAAAATTATGAATATTTCATCAATTCTTGCGGATGTCATGAAACAAAAGCCTGCCCTCTAGACCGCCTAGGACAATTACTCCGAAAAACCATGGTCTCTAAGTGAGCGTTCTGAAAATTTTCAAGCTGCGAGATGTTATATCGCTGGATCGCTGAATCTCACAGTTTGTAGAGAACTTCGGGTTATGGTGCATCATTTTATGTCTATTTTTACGGGATAAATGACCTTTCTTTTTTATATATCAAAATATCCCCCCGGCAAAACTTCTAACTATATTTGATATAATGAACAATCGGTTTGCAATAATTTGGTAAATTTTAATCCATAACAGGTTTCTGGAGAGAGATGAGTTTCCATTCATTTTTATTAATGAAATCTCAAGCTTTCAGACATCTCCGCCCTTCTACAGGAGTACATAAAACGAATAGTAATAAAGGGCCTTTATTACTATTCGTTTTATATACAGCTATAGAAGGGCAGAGATGTCTGAACGCTTGATATTGCAATAATAAAAATGAAAATAAACATCTCCAGACATCTGTGTGTGTTGTATTATTCAATTTATATCCAGGAGATTTAAATCAATTGATAAGACTTAAACCTATCATTTAAAGTATAGGCCATCGTGTTACATCATATATGGCCTTCTTTCTGTCAGTTCTTCGATCCCGCGGCGATACCAATTATGATCCTTCGAAGCGAAGAATTCCTTCATTCCAGATTCCAACTCTTTCAGGTCGAAGTTCCGCGCGCAAAGGAATTGAGACGCTGAACGTAAAAAGTAACTCTCTGAGGCCTTTATGTTGGGAGTGTGTGTGAACAGTTTGACTGCTTGAATATCGATTGCGTCGTTCGAGCATTAAGTGGTTTGGAATTTTCCTGTGGTAGAGGAACGCGTTTTATGATCACCAATGTAAGCTAATTATGCTTCAAAACTATAAACAACCACTCCAGCTGTCAAAATTACAGATTGGCGTTGATGCCGCTTGGAATAAAGCCGTTCTGGATTCACACAACACACTACTTTGACAAAAGGTTCAGAAGTTTGACCCGGAGGTCAAAATTACGATAAAAATAATCTATTCCTAATTGAAAATTACAATTATTTTTATGAAATATACCTCATGAGGATTAGCTTTCAGTTTTTTCACATACTTCCTCTTGGCGATTTGTCTTATTTAACGTCAATTCGTGTAGCACAAAGCGGCAGCTCCTGTTGGTCTTGCCTAGTTTGGTAAGTTGCCGAACTACGGTGGCTTGTGATGTCCTCAGCTCGGCTGTCGATTGCCGGGGTTGCCTCCACAGCTTGGAACAGTCTGTGGTCCAAGGCCTACCGGTCCTTGGGCTAACTCCAAGATTACTGTTAACCGAAGCGACAACCACTAGTTGTAGGGTTCTGGTACAAGAACACCCTCTTTCGCATGGCATATTTGTCTCTTCCGCTTACAGAATTGTATGAAGTTGACAGTGATATGAAGTGAAGCCTAAAAGAAAAAGCAATCGCGCCGATCGGGCAATGCAAGAGACGAAATATTTTCAAAAATGTCAAGAAGATTGATAGGGACCCTGGAAAGAGCATGAAGGATAAAGCCAAAGAGATGAGCATTGACCCTATAACAATTGTCAAAACTGTCCATGTAGACTTTGGATTCAAGTCCTTTAACCTTCATAAAAGTCAGTTGCTTACTGAGGATATGAAGGATAACAGAAAAGGAAAAGCTATTGCCCATGTCCATAAAATGAAACATGACTCTTGCGGCATGCTGAGGTCCTTCTCTGATGAAATGGTGAATGTAAGGAATAATCGTTGGATCCATATATATCGCTCAGAGGTACAGGCCGTGATTGTTCTTGGCGTCAGCAGTGATGTCATTGCTCCCACTTCATTGGGCAGGACCTCTTGATGAACACTGGCACCTGAATCAATGTCCTGGAGACAATTTTGTGGCAATGGATGGACATGATGGCTGCAGGAAGAAATTATGTTTTCTAACAGGACTCACCTCTAGCCCCTAGGTCACTTTTCACTTTTGAATAAAAAATCAATTATAATTCCCCAATTTATCTGTGTCTCCTTGTAAAATAAGCAGACATTTTTAAATAGGTATATAGAAAACCTTCCCCTCTTTATTCTTCACCACCTTTGATAATCAAATCTGGATTCACCTAATATAAACCAAAGTCAACGAGAGGCTACCTCCAGAATAAACCAAAGGTATCCATCGTATGTATTACAGAGGGTGTTTCCTTTCAAATGAAACGATTTCAAACGTCCGTTAGAATTTTATTTTTCGAACGTGAATTTTTTTCATGTGTTCTATGTGCTTCCCCTTCTTCTTGGCTATCTCCCTGCATCGGACTTTCCAAGCTGCGAACACTTCCTTGACTTTGGAGAGCGAAACATTCGACCACTCCTCTTGTGCGGCTTTCCAAAGTCCGGCCTCAGTTTTGGGACGTCGGTTGAAGAGCCGTTGTTTCAACATTCCGAACCCGTAAAAATCCAGTGGGCTGGCGTCGGGAGTCTTCACTGGAATGTCCGAGTTCCTGATAAAATTTAGGCCTAGGGTGTCCTTCATTTCTTGTAGGAACTGTTGGGTTTTGTTGGAGGTATGGGAAGAGGCTTTGTCGTGATGAAGGAACACTTTGTCCATTTCCCCTGGGTAAAGGTCCTTCAGTTGTTCGATGACAGGTTTCAGAACGCATTCTATATAGAATTCTGAGTTCACCTTCACCTTCGATGGAACCTTTATGAGCGGAAGGACTCCACGGCCAGTCATTACCCCGACAACCATGAAACCTTTAGGGAAAGTTTCGGAGCATTGGTGAACCCAATTATCCGGGACCTGATTGCCTCTTTTGATGTAACAGATCTTCCGGATTCCATTGCAATACGTCACATACATCCATGCTTCGTCCAATGTTGCAGTATATTCCGATCTGGAACCGGCCAGGTGTTCCTCGTAGAGCTTCCGGGCATTCGTTGCACGGTTTTTCATGTGGAAAGGGGTGAGCTTGTGAACCTTGCCTTTTCGTCGGGTATCCAGTTCCAAATCTTTGTGAATGATGTTATTTATCGTTTTTAGCGATGTTCCACACATTCTGTAAAGTTGGCGCTGAGATGGTGGATTTTCAGTAGTTGCTAGCCGCTTTACCTTGGAAACCGTGGCGGGGGTCCGCACCGGACGTGGTCGATCGACTTGATATTTTTGCCCATTGGATTCAGCTTCCCTTTTCTTTCCGATGCCATTTACTACCCTACATATTGTAGCTTTGCCAACATCTAGTCCTTCTGCTTTTAGCTTTTTCACTATGACGCTATAACTGTTTCCTTCTTTGGAAAGGGTCCGAATTGTTTGTTCGACTTGGAGCGTTAGTCTCTCCCCCCATGTTGCAAAAATCATGATACCTGATGAAAATGAATTCTCCAGAAGATTCTAGATCTATTGGAACCAGTGTCGTGTGCAGCATGCCTGCACGTGCAAAACGCGAGCGCTCGAAAATCGTTTCATTTGAAAGGAAACACCCTCCGTATTTGGGCTACAATTCTTGTGGGTGATATCACAGAGCATTCTGACACTTCAAGAGCGCTGAGATAAATATTGCTGAGAGTGACCAAACCACTCCGATACTCTCAGCAATATTTATCTCAGCGCTCGTGAAGTGTCAGAATGCTCTGTGATAATAATTATTATTACGTCTGCACTCGAGTAAAATTTCCACAGGCGAACAGCTGCTCGAGGAGGTAGAGAGAGGAACCCGTGAGAAGTCTGGAAACCTTTCTGACAGGAAAATCTTTTTTGGTTCCGTTTAGTAAATGGAAGGAGTGTATGGTATCCTTGCTTCTTAAAAATACATGATGAAGACGGGGATCACTCAAAGACTTCAGGTTGTTAGCAAAGAAAGTCCTCGGAGAGGGAGCAACCTCGTCAGACACCTGCGCCATTTTTTTTAAAGGAAAACCATTTCAGAATGGCGTCCGACTATTGTCTGATCCCCCGGCACTTTATGATAAAGTTCACTGTCTTTCACGGAGTATACTGCTGAGTTGCTTGGCCGTATGCTGATGAGTGGGGATATTTTTCCCTCCGTTCATATTTGAACTGAAATATCGTGTGAACAGGACCAAATAGATGAAGCGGAGTTGTTCTGGCATGATAATATAATCACAAGACCCCAAAAAACGGCGACATTTCGACAACCATTAAGAGATTCGATTTTTCTAAATTCCAAAGGCAATAACCAGTTTTCAGGTGGAAGGTTGGCAAGTCATCTACCCAGGATTTTCCGGCAGAAATCTAGTATCTGAGAAAGGAATTTTTCAGAAAGAAGGTTGTCATCGTCTCCTTTAAGACATCGTGATGCCATTTGTGTCACAAGACCTATATATGGGCGCAATATTTATAAAATTTTGATTACAACTTTAGACATATGGCTTTGCCATAGAGAAGCCTCCATTTAAGGCGCAGACGTTCGTAATCTGATGCTCAAACGATTGACACTAAACGCGCTTCTTTAGTATGGTACTGGTGGGTACCTGGCTGTTTTAATGCTTGGTATTTAAGATTTCTAACACATTTATAATTTAAATATTTTTATTCAATTAAGATTAAAATTACACAAGCATAACATTTAAATATATATCCTGCCTAACAACTCTCTATACTAACTATATAACCTTAAGCGATCTATTTACAGTTTGTTTTGGTCACTGGTCCAATATTTTTATTTTCATAGACCAAATTATAAGATTAATTCACAGATAAAAAATATGCAAAATAACTAAACAAATATATACATCAATTTGATATTTATTTAAAACAAATGAACAACTATATACATCAATTCCCCCTTCTTAGGCTTGGCCCCCCTTATTTATTTATTTACTCTCCATATCTCTGCGGACATCTGCGCTCCCTCTGAGGATACCTGGGGGTTGTAACACTTTTCTCCTCCGAGATTGGAGTTGGCACACGTTCAGCATCATTCATATTAGTGGGATGTGATTTACCCGGCAACATTTTTCTAATGTAGTTTTGATGAACCTTTTTTATACTGTCACCTTGTTTTATTAAATAAACATTCCTCCCTAGTATTTTAATTATCTTTCCTGTATACCAAGAGGGATGCCCATTAGTAATCCACCTAAACTTCACAGTCTCATCCACTTTAAATTTACTGTTAACATATTGACTATTGAATTTGGAGGCTTTTACTTCTTCTTTTGATAACACCGAAAGTCTTGATCTGATCTTTCTTCCAAGAAACAGTTCCGCCGGTGATGTCCCTTTCCTAATATTTACATCGGTCCTTATAAAGAACAAAGCCCTGGACAGAGCCAAATTTAGTTCCACCTGCTCATTTTCATATAATTGCTTTTTTAGCAATTTCTTTACCTCTCTTACAGAGACTTCTGCCTGTCCATTCGATTTTGGGTGATATGGGGGAGATGTCACATGGGATATGCCATTCTTAGACAAAAAATCACCAAAGTCACTACTAAAGAAAGGAGGACCATTATCAGAAACCACTACTTGTGGAAATCCGTAGCGAGCAATACAATTTCTCATAAAATTTATACAAAAATATGCACTGGTAGATGGTACTTCAGAAACTTCAACCCATGAAGAAAATGAATCTACTGCTAGTAAAAACAGTTTGTTTTTGAAATTGAAATAGTCCATGTGAACCCTCCTCCATGGTCCTGCATATTTAGGCCAACTCTCAGTCCTTTGAGGAGGCAAACTTTCATTAGAAAGACAAGTTCTGCAATTTTTTGTAATTATTTCTATTGAAGAGTCCATGCCGGGCCACCAAATAGATGAACGTGCCATCATTTTCATTTTATTAGTTCCTGCATGGCTCTCATGTAATAATTGAAGTACCCTTTCATGTAGACTTTTTGGGATAACCATTCTATTCTCCAGAAAAATACATTCTTGGAGAATGGTAAAGTCATCAATCCTTTTTAAATAAGGAATGAGATCATCATTGGGACTTGAGGGTAACTCCCCTGTCTCAATAATTTTATACAATTTGATTAAAGTCCTGTCTAATTGTATTTCATGAGCCACAAGAACATGGTCAATGATGGAAGTATTTAAGAGTAAAATTTCACCACTCCCATCATTATATTCCAAATTATTCTCATGAAACTCTGGAAATCTAGAAAGGAAATCTGGAATAATATTATCCTTTCCTTTTTTATACTTAATCTCAAAACTATAATTTGAAAGAGTTAGAGCCCATCTATGAAGTCTATTTGCAATGAGTGGAGGCAAATTTGTTTTATCTCCAAAAATAGTTATTAAGGGCTTGTGATCAGTGTAAATGATAAATTTCCTACCAAAAAGGTAATTTTTTAATTTATTTACTGCAAAGACAATTGCAAGTCCTTCTCTTTCAACTTGAGAATATTTTCTTTCATGAACATTTAAGGTTCTGGAAATGAAACACACAGGCTTTTCCTCCCCATCCTTCAAATGTGAAAGGGTTGCTCCTATTCCCACCTGACTTGCATCACAAGAGAGAATCAAAGGCAAATTTAGGGAATAATGCGATAAACATGTGGTCTCATCTAATGCATTTTTACAGGAATTGAAGGATCTATCTGTCCCAGCATTCCAAGACCATCTAACATTCTTTTTTAATAGGTTGTATAAAGGATGTGCTAAATCTGAAAGATTTGGCAAAAATTTACTATAAAATGACAAAAATCCAAGGAAGCTTTTTAATTCAGTTATATTCTTTGGAACTGGACAATTCTTTATGCAAGCTAGCTTGTCTTTCAAGGGGTATATTAATTTTATGTCCAAGATATTCAATCTCATTTTTAACAAACAAGCACTTATTTTTGTTTATTGTAAAATTATTTTCTTTAAGAATATTAAGTGTTCTCTTAAGAATATCTAAATGGCTTTCCAAATCCTCTGATGCGATAAGAATATCATCAAAATAAATGTAAACATCCCTGATTCCCGAGAAGAAGGATTCCATTGTCTTCTGAAATATTTCAGAAGCAGTCTTTATACCAAAGGCCAAACGATTATATTTATATAAACCTTTGTGAGTGGAGACAACCAAATACTTTTTTGAAATATCATCCATCTCAATTTGATGGTAAGCCTTTGACAAATCTAATTTAGTAAATAATTTCTTTCCTTGAAAATTACTCAAGACTGAATCTATGTTAGGAATAGGATATTTGACATCCTCTAAGTAAGGATTTAAACTCTTTTTAAAATCAGCGCAAAGTCTAATTTGGCCATTTGGTTTTGCAACACAAACAAGTGGTGAAGCACATTCACTTTTATCTATTGGAGACAAAATATTCAAATCAACCAATTTATCAATTTCATTTTCCACAAGTTGTTTTAATGCAAAAGGAACTTGTCTAAATTTGTAAAATTTTGGGATAAAGTCAGCCCTCACATCAAGATGGCATTTGATACCTTTAATAGGGTCAGATTTGCATTCAAAAATGGACTCATAATCATTTAAAAGTGAATCTATACTAAAAGAGTCCAATTTATGCAAATAATTGAATGAGATATTGAAAAGATTAAGGAAATCTCTTCCTAAGAGAAATTTAGAACAATTTAAATTAGTTATTAGTATTTCAATGGTTCTAGAAACATTTCTTAATTTTATATCAAATTTAGCCTTGCCCAAAATAGGTATTTTAGAGCCACTATAGCCGGTCAAGACTGTATTACATTTATTTAATTTAACATTTTTGAAATATTTAAAGTACTCATATTTAGTTAATGTAGTAATGGCTGCTCCAGTATCAATTTCAGCCAACAATTTTATATTATTTACATATACTGTTTCAGTCAAAGGAGGATGTAAATTTATATTATTCAATGATAAATTATTTTGAGATCCCGAAGGATTATTATCATTAGCGTGCTTTTTAAATTTATTAAAAGTATTTTTGGGATTTCTGGGCAATTTACGGGCAGAACTGTCTTTTTTATAACATATTGTAGAAATATGCCCTACCCTACCACAAACTCTACAATTAGCTGATTTAAAAAAACAATTATAGTGTAAATGGTTGCTCCTATTCCCACCTGACTTGCATCACAAGAGAGAATCAAAGACAAATTTAGGGAATAATGCGATAAACATGTGGTCTCATCTAATGCATTTTTACAGGAATTGAAGGATCTATCTGTCCCAGCATTCCAAGACCATCTAACATTCTTTTTT
Source organism: Cordylochernes scorpioides (assembly GCA_030710605.1). NCBI lineage: Eukaryota > Metazoa > Arthropoda > Arachnida > Pseudoscorpiones > Chernetidae > Cordylochernes > Cordylochernes scorpioides. The sequence goes on from CP092865.1 coordinate 25,928,122, forward strand.
AATAGGTTGTATAAAGGATGTGCTAAATCTGAAAGATTTGGCAAAAATTTACTATAAAATGACAAAAATCCAAGAAAGCTTTTTAATTCAGTTATATTCTTAGGAACTGGACAATTCTTTATGCAAGCTAGCTTGTCTTTCAAGGGGTATATACCAAATTCATTAATTTTATGTCCAAGATATTCAATCTCATTTTTAACAAACAAGCACTTATTTTTGTTTATTGTAAAATTATTTTCTTTCATGAACATTTAAGGTTCTGGAAATGAAACACACAGGCTTTTCCTCCCCATCCTTCAAATGTGAAAGGGTTGCTCCTATTCCCACCTGACTTGCATCACAAGAGAGAATCCCATCCTCGTCGCCAGTTGTTTTAATGCTTGGTATTTAAGATTTATAACACATTTATAATTTAAATATTTTTATTCAATTAAGATTAAAATTACACAAGCATAACATTTAAATATATATCCTGCCTAACAACTCTCTATACTAACTATATAACCTTAAGCGATCTATTTACAGTTTGTTTTGGTCACTGGTCCAATATTTTTATTTTCATAGACCAAATTATAAGATTAATTCACAGATGAAAAATATGCAAAATAACTAAACAAATATATACATCAATTTGATATTTATTTAAAACAAATGAACAACTATATACATCACTGGCAACCTCTGATATAGGATCATAGGATAATAATAGCATCAACCCTGGTTTACAGGAACAGTCTGGACATGGAGTGGCATATTCATCAATACATGCTCGTTAGAGAGTAAATATACCATATTTTCTCGAAATCTACACACACACACACACACTTACAGGTTTTTGTCCACTTTTCAAAACTTCTCTGCTAGAAATAACTACGTTTGATATTTCACCGATGAGCCTTGCAATTCAATCAAGGACGAGACTGGAGCGAAGCATCTTAAAGTAGACCAAGCAGACCACGGCACTAATCCGAAAGTGTATAGTGAAGGGTCCAGTTTATGGTGTGTACCAGTCGCAGAGTCTAGGTGGAAATAAGATTCAAAATTCACGTTGACTAGACTTTTTTGGTTGGGATACCTTGATGGTAGGTGAGTGGCCTCGAATGTGGCATATGTAAAGTCGTCCTGGCTCGGGGTCTTTGCGAGGTTTTTGACTGAACTGAAGACGATTTCACTAGTAGACTTCTTGGAAATGTTCAGCTTACTGAGGACCTACTAATTTTGCCTCTGAGAAGGTCAGTTATGATATTCCGTAGTTGTTGTAGTCTGAAGCATATATAATTACTAAGGAACCACATTCGAAGATCTCAGAAACTGATGCGCGCTGTGACAACAACAATCTTTCAAAATGCCTTGAACGAGACAGAGAAGCTGTGGCGGAGGACGATATTATATCTTTGTAACAAAGACAGATGTCTTATTCGTTGTCCGAGTTCGTGGCGTTTGTCTCTCTGATAAAAGTGTCGTCAACTTCATGCTGCGACATGGAGAGTGAAGAGCTCTATTCTCTTTAGGCGAGTTTCAAGAAAGTAAATATTCATTACCACAAAGAGGAATCTCGTTGCTGCTGCTTATAATAAGTTTCGGTCTTCAATGCTTTTTGTTGATATTATAATGCTCCCCCAGAAAAAGGCCATGTATAAACTTGGTGAAAAAGGTGTCAAGGGCAATAAATATTGCGTGAAGAGAGTCTAGCGATGAACCTCATGAGGGAAGGGCTTCTTTCCGCTCCTAGCGACTTGAAATTTTCGATGGTAACTAACCATTTGCCATTCCTAATCCAGGAGTCCATTGTTGTTATTATTTAGATTTGGGTAGCACCTGATACCCTCATGTTGGACTGTGGCTGAGTATTTTATATACAGGAGCATCCTCGTTATTATCAAAATTACAATTCGTTAGACGAAGAATTTCTCATAAGATCCATATCATCATAGGTTGGATGATCGCCTACAAGAAACTTTTCGTCTCACGATTTTGTACTTTGCTGAAATACTGATCCAGGTGTTTATCCAACTTATGATATGGTCCTCGGTATTAGGAGTGTTGGTTTTCTCCACAGGCTCTCTTTCTGTTTAGATTTTTGGGTCATCCAAAGCTGGACATTGTAGAGCACAGGAATGAGAAGTCGGTGGACAAGTGGTTAAAACCTTGATTCCCGACAGCCATGAACCAGGATCGAATCCCGCATTGGGTATTTTGCATTAATATGTGAATAACCTTCACATATATTATAATTCATTGTTGTTATTATCATAAACTAGGTTGCTCTTTTTTTAGCGGCACCTAGTAAAGTTATTTTGGAACCATGAGCACAGAACTAAGAATTTCAGGTAATCATTAGGTATCTAATATTTCTGGCCTATTGGAGTACTCAATAAGGGTGTTCCTTTTCCCGGGATTCGGATCAGTTTGGCTTGAGATAGCATTGATGATCTTAGAAATTTTTTTTCGGAAAGAATAAAAGTCCGGGAATGGAGTCCTTTCAGAGCTGATTTCAAACGTGTTGGAAACTGGATCAATTTCATTTCTTTTCGGGATAAGATTATATCCTCGCACACTTATTGTCCATCCATCATCACGGAAATTCGACAGAATGGCCGTAGCTGTGTGATAATACCTTCGCCTTCATCATGAATGGCTCTCAGAATTATCATTTCAGATCTCTTCTTGTAACAAAATGTGTTCGAATTGAATTCCTGCGTAGATGAATATCTTTGAAGACACGTTCAGCGTGGGCATTTTTGGGACAACCAACTGGATCATTGTCCATCATTCAAGTCAATTGCAGCAATGTTTCATACCTGAACATTTTGTCCATGGCCAGTTTGTCGTTCATATTGGAATATGGCCTAAACAAAGGTCATTTTTAATATGCAGGAATTATTCCTGATTTTTCTTGTATAGTTTCTATTTCACTATAAGCTCCAGGAGATATTATCCTTTCCGGGAAAATAACAATGAGTTGATTTTTCAGGCTTCTTAGAAACAGATATTTGGACGTCATGCTTTTGTCATTTCTATCTAGAGATTTAAGTCTGGGACTCTTTGGCTACGTTTATATTCCTCATCTTATATCAGAATTCTTGTTTTGTAATCCTTCAGAGATTATATCGAATACAGTTGAACCTCCATGAGACGACACTCCCGCTAGATGATATCTTTCTACGTTGGATCATTTTCATCGCCAAAATTACCATTTTTACTAATTAGCAGCTCTCCTATAAGAGGAAACCTCTCTCTAAATCACAATTTGGCCTTGCAACTAGGTGTCTTTTATATAGAGGTTCTGATGTATTCCAGTTCTTGTTTAAACAAACAATTTTATTATCATTCTCTTCACAAAACTAATTTTTAAAACAGGTTTCTCTTCTTTTTTAGCATTGTTTTTCAATGAAAGACATTACAGGAAATAGTCGGAAATGAAAGTTGATACAGTAGAACCTCCATGATAGGACACTCGCGCTAGAGGACACCTCTCTACAAAGGACAGTTTTCATTTGCAAAATTACCATTTTTACAATTCAGCAACTCCAGTAAAAGGACACTTTGGCTCTGCAATTTGGTGTCTTTTACAGGGAGGTTCTACTGTATATTGATTTGTAATTCAAATTTGAAACATTTTAAAATTTTCTATTCATTTTTACCTATAAAATATTTTATTAAAAACAGATTATAAATATATAACGAGGTATTTTACGAGCTATCTTAATATATTTTTTCGCTCGGGTAGTTGGCGTTTCGCGTTCCAGAAACCTGGGTTATAAATATTATAATATTTTATAGAAGAGAGCTATATTATTCAACAACCACAATATTTTATTATACAACGATACGTCGATAATACGACTATTCTAATATACTCTAACAGCATCACCTTGTATAGCATTGTAATGGCCAACAGTCGAGCTGATATCTTATTTCTCATTCTGGCCGTTGTCCTGACTCTAACTTCAGCCATCCTCACCTATACCTCCTGGCAGGAAGGCTCTAATGGATGCGACATGGACTCCATGAGACTCAAGATTTCTTCCTGCAAAGGAAGTTACACTTCACTCAAGGATAGTGCCTGGGACGATGTAGTTGGTAAGTTCTTGATTGATCCAAATTTAGACGATGGTGAGGTCAGAGAACCTGCATCTACTATTGCCCCTATACTTTCTCCAGAAGACAATCTCCCAGAATGCAGAGAAATAGAAGAATCCCTACTCAAACTGAATTTGGAAGTGAAGCAAGCTTCGAACAAGATGAAGTTGGACATACTCTCCCAAATCCATCAGTTTGGCCTCCCTAACCAACTGGATATCAATCGATGGACCCACGTAGGTGGTTTTGTCTTCCTGGCATTGGCTAGTATTCTCACCATCCCTCTGGCCTGCAACAGGAAAGCTATGTGCATATTGATGCTAGAGCTGTTTCTCCTGTTGATCGGCTCTGGACTGAACTTCGCCACTATCTACGTATTCAGCTTCCATATCTACAATCCTCATTTCTGCTCTGCCAAGCTCTCATCAGCATTCTATCTAGGGATCGCATCCATTGTTTGTGCTATTGTAGCATTTGTCCTGTTCATTCTTCAGTCCTTTTACTCCGAGATAACTTGGTACATTTCCTACTACTGCTGGATTCCCAGGTGCCTGAGAAACTGTGAAGAAAATTATATCGATGACACTATCGCTGTTGATTCCTATTTTAATGGAAGGGTTTCTTACCAAATGTGCTGATTTTGATACCAATAAGCTCTTAGAGTTGAAATAATGTTATAAGATATTATCAACCTTAAATATTATAGACCAATAACGCACCAATTATATATAAGAAATAGAACTTATAAAGCACGAATGTTTTTTACAAACAAAAATTTCTACTGTCCTTAAAAAATAGAGAGAAGGCTTGAATCACACACATCAGTGGTTAACCCTCTAGTTCTACTGCCCTAAAAGCTTATGTCAATATAGTTTGTTAAAATACCACATTACTAAGATACCGTCCTTTATTGTCGCATATACATATTTTATAATATAATGCGGCTTATGATTGTAAAACGACGTCTGACAAGTTTCACCGCAAATGTTTCTTTTGAACGAAAAATCGTAATTTTTTAAAGGAAAAATTAACGACTATTTCTCTATTCTAAGGGATGAAGTATGAAAGGATGAATTGTGAAGAATAATGATAAATGGAAAAATAAAGTATCCAAGAATGGGAATCGAACCCACAGTGTTCCGCTGTGAAGCCCAGTCCAGGGTAGCCTAGTGGACATGGCATCTTTCCGGTAAGCGGAACACTGTGGGTTCGATTCCCATTCCTGGACACTTTTATTGTCATTTTCATTATCATTACTCTTCACAATTCATACTTCATCCCTAAGGATAGAGGAAAAGTCGTAATTTCTCCTTAAAATAAATTACGATTTTTCGTTCAAAAGAAACATTTGCGGTAAAAATTGTCAAACGTCGTTTTACATATACATATGTTTATAGAATCCCATGAAAGTAGAATCGTCCAATACAGTATTAGAGTTCAAAAAAGCGGTCCGGTGGATTAAATTGACGAAACCGCTGGGAGGGTTCACCACTGATGAGTTAAATCTTCCCACTATTTTTTAAAATCGTAGTAAGGACAGTATAAAGTTTATTTTGATTGTAAAAGAAACATTTTTATGCGTTATAATTCTAAAACATATATTATGGCATGTACAATTCTTTCTGTAAACTGTTCCATGACCTGAGACCACCTGACTGTGTTTGTAAATACTATGGTATTTTATGAATAGATATACCACTTTGTCAATTGTTATTTTATAATCCTTTAATTGTTAATATAGTCTCTTTGTACCATTATGTTTGAAAATAAAGATTATTATTATTTTTCATCTTTACGATTATACTTCTGATTTTTACTAATGTAATTTGAACTGAGTTTGTGTGTATTTATTGTATAAACTAAACGTATAAACTGGTTCTGCCCTGAGTGTGTAGTATCTGAGTGAAAATGCTTGTTCAACAAAATCTCTGTTTTCGAAAATATTGTGATCTAGAGCAATTTTACTATTCTAACATCTGATATTTTAAAAATGTAATTTGAATTGAGTTTGTGTGTATTTTTATTATATAAACGATAAACTGGATGTCTCTCCACCATTAGACATGTCAACCCGGATAGTTGGTAACTTTAGTACGTGGTGGCTCAAGGAATCCGAGTTACATCAAGAGAGAAAGAGAGAGATGTATGAATAATATAAAGCATCATATCTGAAATAAAACCAGATGTTTAATTTTAAAAATTTACAAATAAACATTTTTTTAAATGGAAAAGAAACAAGGATCTTTATAAAGTAAGTGCGACGATCCCGCTTTTATGACAATAAAAATCGAAAAATCGTTTTTCCAAGTAGGATCTCTCAATTTGCACTTACAGGAATCACCCATCAGAGAATACAAAATGTTATGAGAATTATAGACGCGTATGATTCCTTTTTTTTCCAAGAACTGAAAACTTTCTTTTATATATCAAACTGTTGATAACAATTGATTAATTAAATATGGACATATCATTATTGAAAATAAGTCATTGATTTTATAATTCAAAAGACCATTTCTATGGCCCTTCCATTAATTTTTCATTGCAGTAAGGGTAGTAGAAAATTGCTTAATTTTTAAAATAATTATACGCGTCTATAATAGTTTCGAATTTTCATGACATTTTGTATTCTCTGATGTGTGATTCATGTAAGCTTAGATTGAGATTCTACTTGGAAAAACAGATGACGCGCTAATGTATAATCAGAATACAAAATGTAATTACCAAGTTTCCAACCTGTAACATGAATACACCGAGAGACCATATAAGACATTGTGCGCAATGTACATGCGAACAAGTATTCACAAGTCAAAGAAAGGCTAATAAACATCTCATCAGAGGAAGTGATTATAAAAGATTTGTAAATGTGCTTACATTAAATGAATTAAGCAATTACAAACCGAGTCCATTACTTTAAAACGACATTCCTAGATTCAGATGATATCTCTGTGTGAATATTATTATTTTTTTGGTTAGACAACATGTGTGCAAGGCTGAATTTAAAATACCCTGCTAGTATTGAATGAAAAAAATGAAGTCAACTGAAATTGCTGATAAAACTATATTTTTTAAGAAGACAAAAAAAAAACGACTGTCCAACTGGTTTTGTAGTTCTAGCGTCAATTTCGCGATCTTGGCTATATGCTGACTTCTTTCTTTTATTCTACTGGGATAAAAGGTTCAGTATTTTCATCCATTTCCGAAGACTCCACTTGATCCACCCAATTCGTTTTTTTTTTTTTTTTCAGCGCTCGATTTATACAATACCTGTATTTCTGCTGTTTGCCTGATTGTTATAAAAATGCACTTTCCAACTCAATATTGGAAACTTATTCCACCGATTTCTTGGCATTGGTTGAGTTTTGTTGGATGGAAGTATCACCATGTTCTCCGTTATCCTGGCTCTTCGCCAGTATCCCAAATACATTGGAAATATCCCCATTTCCTCCATCCTTATTCCGAAAAAAATGCTGAGCTATCGCGTCGCTTGGCCATCCGGCTATAGAAAGAAAGAAATCTAAGTGACATTTTCCCCAAATGTGGAGTTGCTGTATTCTAAACAAGAAAGTTGAAAATCGTTTAGTGCTGTGCCTTGTGGGAATCTATATACAAAATACTTATATCATGATATATTGATTTAAAGATATTTTTTGAAGCTTCATTTTGTATTATTTTTTCTATAGATAACTGGTAGTAAGTTGAATGCTTAAGGAGAAGGGGGTATATTATATAATCGCAAATACAGTAGAACCTTTCTGCAAAGGAAACCTAGTTGCAGAGCTAAAGTGTCCTTTAGGGGGGGGGGTGTCCTCTTTCCAGAGAGTTGCTAAATAGTAAGAATGATAATTTCGACAATGAAAACTGTCCTATGTAGAGAGGTGTCCTCTAGAGTGAGTGTCCTCTCATAGAGGTTCTACTGTATATATATTTGAAAAGATTGGATTAGAGAGAACCTAGCAACAATAAGGATAAAAATTTAATCGAATATTTTACGATGGACAGCTAATAGGTTTGAAGTATTTTTTAAATATTATTTACAAATAGAATAAAATGAAATACAAGCCAGGACGAAGTTTTTAAAATATACATTATATAATATTTAGCATTGATCCAGCTGCACTATTTGAGAAGGTCCAAGGAAATGATCGAGGCAACTCCGAAGATACATATATCTGATCGCTGTCTTAGAGACAGAACGTTACTTAAGATCAAGGAATTTATCAGGATAGCATCACTGCTGCAAAATCTGACCGGCAGCTTTAGAGTTGGCACGTTGGGAAGACACTTAAGAATTTGATGAAGGCAGCCCCATGGTTACAAGATACGGCTGCTGGCTTTAGAAGGCTCTTGTTGCGAAGATTAAATGAATTGATCACGACTTCACCACGTATGCAAGATCTGGCCGCTGGTTTAAAAGGCTCTTGTTGCGAAGGCTAAAGGAATTGATCACGACTCCACCACGGATGCAAGATCTGGCCGCTGGTTTAAAAGGTTCTTGTTGCGAAGGCTAAAGGAATTGATCACGACTCCACCACGGATGCAAGATCTGGCCGCTAGTTTGAAAGGCTCTTGCTGCGAAGACAAAAGGAATTGATCACGACTCCACCACGGATGCAAGATCTGGCCGCTGGTTTAAAAGGTTCTTGTTTCGAAGGCTAAAGGAATTGATCACGACTTCACCACGGATGCAAGATCTGACCGCTGGTTTAAAAGGCTCTTGTTGCGAAGGCTAAAGGAATTGATCGTGACTTCACCACGGATGCAAGATCTGGCCGCTGGTTTAAAAGGTTCTTGTTGCGAAGGCTAAAGGAATTGATCACGACTTCACCACGGATGCAAGATCTGGCCGCTGGTTTAAAAGGTTCTTGTTGCGAAGACAAAAGGAATTGATCACGACTCCACCACGGATGCAAGATCTGGCCGCTGGTTTAAAAGATTCTTGTTGCGAAGGCTAAAGGAATTGATCACGACTCCACCACGGATGCAAGATCTGGCCGCTGGTTTAAAATGCTCTTGTTGCGAAGACAAAAGGAATTGATCACGAGTCCACCACGGATGCAAGATCTGGCCGCTAGTTTGAAAGGCTCTTGCTGCGAAGACAAAAGGAATTGATCACGACTCCACCACGTATGCAAGATCTGGCCGCTGGTTTAAAAGGCTCTTGTTGCGAAGACTAAAGGAATTGATCACAACTTCACTACGGATGCAAGATCTGCCGCTGGTTTAAAAGGCTACACGTTGCGATGACTCGAAAAATTGATCAGTGAGCGCCATATGGCTGCAAGATCTGGCCGCTGGTTTTGAAGCTCGCACATTGCAATGGCTCAAGGAATTGATCTGGATGGCGAATGGCTTCAAGACCTGGACACAAGTTTTAGAGGCCTCACATTGAGAAAGATCTAGAAATTGGTTACAGCAGCACCACGATTTGGCCGCTGATTTCATAGGTCGGGAGTTGTAATGGCTCATTGGAATTGTTCAGGCCGGGATCACAGTTGTAACATCTCGCCTCTGGATTTTGTGGATGCACGTTGCGATGGATGAAGGAGTTGATTACGGCAACACTATGGCTTCAAGATCCGGCTGATGGTTTTAAAAACCGCACGTTCAAAGGCTCAAGAATTGGTTTAGGCCGACACCAAGATCTGGCCGCTAGGTTTTGAGGCCACTCATTGGGGGGCTCAAAAATTGATTTAAGAAGGCTGCACGATCTGAATGCTAGTTTTAGGAGGCTGAATGCTGCGAATGTTCAAGGAATTGATTCGGTTCACGACTCAAAGATTTCACCCCTGGTTTTAGAAAACACACATTGCAGAGGTCAAAGTAAACGATTAGGGTGACACCAGGTCTGCATAATATAGCCGCTGGTTTTGCAAGTCGCATGTTGTGAAGACTCGAGGAAGTTAATCTGCAAGGCCACAAGACCTGACCTCTGGTTTTCGAGACCTCACATTGCAAAGGCTCGCGGACTTGATCAGAGCGGCACTGCAGGATCTGAAAACTATGGTTGGCTCAGCATAATATAGGTAAGTAGAAATCACGTGTTATCCAATGATATCATGGAAGGTCAAAGGCTATAACCAAACACAAAGAAATTGCTGTTGTGGAGTGACAAATCACAAAAATGGTTCCGAATATTTAATAGGTAACATTTTGCCTTACTGATGAACTCTCCACTAAGAATTGCGATGCACCCCACCACAGGTACGTACAGGCTATTCCATAAACTTGAAATCTCAAATGTTGTTCAACACCTACACCACAACTTGTAGAAGTCAATAAGAACTGCAGAGGTGTGTCCAACTGAGTCTCGAGGGAGATATAAGTGTACCATTGGTATGTATGTTTATCAAAGTTGCAGAGCACTGGTATAGACACAGGAGATATAAAATAAACAATATTGGAACTATATCTCAATATAGGAAATGAAAGCATTTAGACGTGAATGTTTCTTTCATATATCAAACTTCTACTGTCCTTTGTGCGATGAAAAAATATTGGAAGGGCTTGGCTCATCAGTGATGAACCCTCCCAGCGGTTTCGCCAATTTAATCTATCAGACTGCTTCTTAGAGCTCTATTAGACACTGTATTAGACAATTCTGCTTATATAGGCTGAACTGAAGGGTGGAATCTCAGAAATGGTATTCAAGTAAACTATGGACATAAGCTTTTAGGACGGTAGAATTACATTTAATTCGTTTTGTGTATAAAAGAAACATCCGTGCTTGAATGCTTTCATTTCCTATATATATAGATAGCGCGTTATTGCTTTATACAGTTTAATATAGTTAAATACTGAATATTGTTTTTTAAATCCGAGGTTCATTTCCATTGAAACAAATCACCAGCCCATCGCTATAGCATACTTAGCCTTAATGTTTCCATGGAGACTCACTTTTATTATGAATTCAGATGATAAGTATATACTACTCAGCTTGAACTTTTACTATTTTCTCAATTTTTTTTTTCAATATAGTTTTTTTTTTACATTTACTCTCTCTCTCTCTCTCTTTAATCTTATATTCAATTCTGTTTTTATTCAATTCTGTATTTAACCTTATATAATCTTATATGAACATTGAAATAAAGTAGTTTCAATCTCAATCTCTCTCTCTCGCTTGTTCGGCGGTACAACTACTACAATAGGAACGATACAGAGAAGATTAGCATGGCCCCTGCGCAAGGATGACACGCAAAATCGTGGAGCGTTCTCTCTCTTTTTATTATTATTATTATCATCATTATTGTAAATTTTTCATATCTACTTGAATAGTGCGGACTGTGCACTTATGCCTATATTTTGACGGGATGTCAATAAAACTATGTTATTTGTCTCTCTCGGTGTAACCCGGATTCCTGGAACCACCACGTACTAAAGTCACCAACTATCCGGGTTTAGACTTCACATCTATTGGTGGACATCCAGTTTATCAGATGTACTGTACTTGGTTCTGTAGGTCTTCAGGGGTAAATATACTTATTCCTAGGAGGATGGCTGTTTGGAACATTTACGTTCAAATGCCGCTATCTTTATAATAAAAGAGTATATTTTTAAAAAGGAGAAACCAGGATCTGTGAAAGTTTCATGAAGAGATTTGAACCAAGTTTAGCATTTTTGTTCAAGTATTTTCAAATTGTTTCTTGCACAAGTGTAATACTGAGTACAAACACCGCATTTAGCACATCATATTTTAATTTCTGTAAATTTCCTCTATTTTGAGATTCTTTTCTCTGTCTCAGGGCAAGAGTTTCTCTTTAAGGCACACAAGGTAATAAGACCAAATCCAAATTTTAAAAATAAAGTATGAAATTTCAGTAACAGCATTGTTATCATAATCAGACAAAATACTGTTCTGATAAAAAGTACTTAGTAATTTTGTCTGATGATGGTGTAACAATGCTGCTACCAAAAAGTCACATACTACAGTAGAAACTCTCTGTAGAGGACACCTAATTGCAGAGCCAAAGTGCCCTTTAGGGAGAGGTGTCCTCTTACCGGAGAGTTGCTAAATTGTAAAAATGGTAATTTTGCAAATGAAAACTGTCCTTTGTGGAGATATGTTCGCTAGCAGGGTGTACGATAAAGAGAGGTTCTACTGTATTTATTTAGATTTGGTCTGTGTTTCTAATCCATAATACAATTTGTGATTTATCATTTCTTTAAGGCACCTATCCTTTCCAAGATAAAAAGGCCTATAAATATTTTTATAAGTGCAATAAGGTAACAGCATGTTACCAAAATATCAGGTATAATTTACTTATTTGGTCTAGAGGGTCGGTGGAAGGGTGGTCTAAACCATTTAGACCTCTACGACCCTGGATCGAATCTCACATTGGGAACTTTTTCCTAATTTTAAAATAATGCTCCAATGGCCTCCGATTCTTTCAAAAATTCCAACCCCACTTGCAAGTGCAAGTAATCAAACGGGGCTCTGGCCCATTTGTAAAATGTAAAAGCACAGTAAATGCCGTAGCTAACTACCCACCATGATTATCATAGCCTGTACTACGTATACTAGGGTTAATAATAATAATAATAAACTTATTTGGTCTTGTTACCTGGTATTTCTATTGTTGTACCTCACACTATGGATAGAAGTTACATTGGAGATGACATTCAGCAGTTGTTTAAGATGATATGTTGTTATTTTCATCGCCCATCCTTTATATTGGGAGATTATTGATAGAGTTTTTACTGCATTCTACTCCATCAACTCCGCCTTTGCTGATCCTAAGCCCCGATGAAAAAGGAGGAGGGGGAGCAGTAACAAGCTCACTAAAAAACCTAGGCTCAGCAGGCCCGGCTGATAGTACCCTATAAGGGCTCCTGATCCAGAGATACAGGATGAGCAGCGTCTACTCGTATACTCTATGTTAGGAGCAGCTGGACATGGCGTCTGTTCCACATGTCAGAGGTGGTCATTTTATATTGGAGCTAAGTCGGCCTGCTACTGATGTTGGGGCACGTTTTTGTAACCATACCCCAACAGAAGGCGTATGTATAATCAAATCAAATGGATACATGGCTTCCCTCCCACATAGACTTACAGACCATTTTTTTGCCCAGAAACTTAGACACTTGGTGACACCAGACTTCCATGCCGAAAGCTGATGCCTGGTGGAGAAGAAGACATCCAGAGACATCCGAGCTGGAAACTGTTGTTTCCTATGTACATATATTCCCCTCATCAAAAATTTAGGTAGAGGTGACCAGAAAAAAATGGAGAAGGAAGATTTCTAAAAGACTAGCCTTATAAATATCCTTCCCGAAAAAAAGGAAGCATCACATTACAGTCCAGGTAAAAGGGGCCTGGGTCGATTTTTAGCCAAGACGGGGGGCGATATATATACCGTCCCGAGAAAAGGGAGGATCGTATTACAGCACATATGGAGGAGGCCTGGGGTCTGATGAAATTTTACACTATTGCCGTGGCTGTTTCTCTCTTTAGATTTTTTTTGTTTTGGTAATACTATATGTTCTATTTTGATGGGAGAGGCCTGGGGCGTCTATGAAACTGTATACTGGAGCCGTTGGCCATTCTGATTGGTGTTTCTTTCGGCGAATGAAAATGCCAGCCAATAGAAACTTTGGCGCGGCAGCGAATGAAAACGGAGAGAGACATGAATAAAAGAGGGTTTCTTTGCCAAAAGGCAGATTCGATCGGAGTCGCTCAGTGAGAGGACAGTCTTCAGACGGGAGATCAGACCTTTGCCGGCACTTCCGAGAAAAGGTAAGCCATTTGTCATTATGACTTAGCGCCCCCCCCCCCCCCCTTTTTGTGTAGTAACCAACCTAGATTTCGCATGGGCCCTAAAGGGCTATAAAGTAACTTCAGGTCACCTCTATCTAAATTTTACTATGTAAATAGCATATCTCGTCAGTATAGACATGTTCCCAAATTTTAATTTATTTAAATAAATATCTAGAGAAATTTTCTTGTTTCCTCTCATACATATTTCATTCCTTATGCTTTATGGTACTACCCCCCACACCTTAATTTCACAAAGTGTACAAATTATAGAACAACCGACTCTGTTGAAATAGAGTTGTGTACTATATCTTTGCTGTGATATATTGACACAGCAACAGTTGCAAAATTACGACTTTATTAGGGCTACTTTGAGGGTATCTATCTGTCAGGTTTTAGTAATGTTTGTACTTTTATGTGTTTCAGTGCGTTATTCCATCATATTTACCATTATACCATATTTTCTGATTCCTCGGGCTATTTTTACGCTGTTAGGAGGGCACGGCATGATGTAAACAGATTTGTATGTTTGACTATTGTTTTTGTTATTTGGGCTATAAAAATGCCTTAATGTGAATCTATTTACAGTTGATCTGTAGAGATTATAGAGATCTGTTGCTATAATTTTCCTCTATGAAATAGCTCCCAGCGTCTTCAGTGGGTTGCTAAACCTCCAGAAGGAGTCTTTTATAGATTGCCCAATTTAATAACGATTTCATGGGTTGTCTGATGAAATTGTATACTAGTGTCGTGGTTGTTTCCATCTTTAGACCTTTGTCCTGACAATATTATATGCTCGATCCCTGCTTTAACTCAAACTCTTAATCAATTACAGAGTTTCCCCCGTTTTTTTTTTTTTTTCTTTATTTATCCTTTGCACAAATTGCATTACATGTGATGATGTAAAGACATATGTCGATAGTGTATCATTGACAGCTGTGCTTCTATTATACAACATTAAGGTCTTGCTGCGGGTTATATACATGGGGTTGTTGGCCTAAATTGCTATATATATATATACTTAAGTAGGGAAACTTTAATAAGTCACATCGTGTATCCTCCCTTTTCATCTATCCAAACCGGGAACGCAACAATGTCGCCCGCCGCGGGGCTCGAATTTAGTATATGTTTCATCCCCTATACTTTAGAAATATATACCTAATGAAAAGCCATACTATTTTTAAGTATTGGTGAAGTAGTCCACGCATCCTGAGATTAACAGTCTATTATAAATCGTGAATTCTAATTTATGCTTTCCGTTTCACTGGCATTTTATCAGGCAATGAAAGTTATGTTGAGGCGGTGTATACCGCATCTCCCGCCGCTGTCTTTTACGATTCACATTGTTTGTGGCAAAACCTTAATATTATCATTGATTTCTGATATCAAAGTAAAACGTTTATGGGGATGAGTATCTTTTATTCTGGTCTTCTCAAGCTTTCGGGTTTATCCGTCTTTCTACAAGGGAGACATATGCAATATACCAAGAAAATATAACGCCGCCTGAAGCTAGAACTATTGTGATTCTATGTACATATATATATATATATATATACATTAGGAAGTTTTGCATATTATTTGTTTTCTTAAGACATTTTTTTTTTTGGTTAAGGTATTTACACATATTCTACTATTGTTTGCTATATTCTATGAATTATCTTATAGGTTAGAAATTCTATTATTTAAGTAGTTTTATAATAGTTATTGGCTATTACATATAAGTTACTTATATTATTGTTGATATTATTAGCTGGTACTAGGATATATTGTGTTATATGTTTCGGGCAAATCTATTTTCTATTAATGCTATTGAGTTTTCTGAATAATAGAGAATCAATTATAAGCCTTTGATATTTGCTGTTTATGTTATTGTAATGTATTCTAGGTTCTCCTAATGCGAAAGTGTGACCTGTTCCTTTTCAGTATTGGAAAATTAGAGACCTATTGTCTTGATTAATAACGTTGCGTCTATGTTCATATATTCTATTGCTGACTCTCCTTCCTGTCTCCCCTGCGTATTTGGCTTGGCAGCTGTTACACTCTACGGAATATATTGCCTTTTATTCTCTGTTTTGGTTAGTGGGTTTTATGATAGTAGGATTATTTTTAGATAGTGGACTTTTATGGTGGAGCCTATGTTAGGGGAATTACAGTAATATGTTTGGATGCCAGAGTTTCTTAAGTAGTTGGCTATTGTTATAGATGTTTGTGAGTATGGAATGTAACATATCGCCCTATAGATATTTTGTGGTTTTGTTTATTGGGTTATTGATAGTTATACTTTTGTGGAAATGTTGTAATATAAAGGTGGTTTGGTATCCTGCTTGCTGGACATTATTTATAATGTTCTGTGTCTCAATCATTTTGAATTCTGTTGCGAGCACCATTGATTACAATTTCTTTATTTTACTTTCTCAAATTATTATATACAGTATGAGAAATGAGGTTGGATTTCCCATGGTTCAAATTTAGAACGGTGATCAGTGTTTTACAGTAGTCTACTGAAATGACTTAGCATTTTTTTTTTCATCATAGCTCTGATATAATTTTCTCACAGCAGAGGTGAGTTCTGATAACTATTGCTGAATACAAATATCTTAACTTCATTTTAATAGCGCTTTCTATCAAATCATACTAGCCTGTGCATCCAGATATATGAGCCTTAAGGTGAAAATAGAATTGAAGATACAGTTAGCGTACCCGTGAAGAGAGAAGTTTGATCACCATAAAAAGACGCGTCAGGCAACCGACTTTTTTTTTTTCTCATGATGCCTCCAACTGCATATGATCTTAAATATCCTGTATACACTCTGACAAGGGAAGGTTATCCTGAATTGACAAATGTATAATTTTTGTCTTTAGTAGAGATTTCCAAGATTCTATTTCTGAAACATTTTTTTTTGGATGAAGACAAATAAAACCATCTTGATAGTATTGAATTTTACAGTAAATATTTGCCAGCAGAAGGCATGATGAGATTACATGAAATTTAAACCAGTTATATGCTTAGTATGTTTCTTCAGCTGTAATTTGACACAGTCATCAAATGAAGAAATGGGCAGTACGCCATATCTTGATGCTGGACACTTCTGTGTCAGGAAGGTGTAGTTAGTCTGTTTAATGAGAATTTCAATAATTATCGAAATTTAGCAGATTATCATTGGGGATTTGAACAACTGTCTTGAAAATTTTTGAACAGCCTGAGTAGATAAAGGAATCCTGGAGTTAGAGTGGAGAATTAGTAGTACAGACTGACCACTCGACGCAGATAACTCTAGGGAACAATTAGTGTGTTAATTCGCCGTAGACAAGAAGAACATTGATTCTCAGGATATTCGATAGGCAGAATTTTGAGAATTGATAAGGTCATGGTTAAAGTTTACACAGGCATATGGGAGTAAAGACAGTGATTTAAACAAGATAAGAGGCAGCCTTGTGTCTTAAATACTTTCAGTGGAAGCAGATGCCACTGCAAATATTCAGGTCTAATAATTTCCAAATTTGAAGTCATGCATGACGGGTTAGCACGGGATTGACGCCTGAACTGGCTTTCACTGGGATTAATCGAGCTTGCGAAAGAACTAGAAGAAGTGTGACATGTCACGCCACTGTACTAAATTAATAATTGAGAAGATTTATGTTGAGTCAACTGAAATTAGTAAAGAATTAAGAGATTAAGGTCTTATTCTTTGAGTTTTACACTAATTTCAATTACGCGATATGGACGGCGTTATAAGTTGGGTGGAAATGATTCGGCCGCAATGGGATGGTCTCCTGGAGGTGGTACGATCAAATACTACTTATTGAATGCCGGGCGGGATCGCATGAAGCATTAAATGACATCAAGAAATGCTTAAAGAAACACCCTAGAAGATTGGGGATCGACAAAAATGACGACATGGAAAATGCTCAACATTGTACATTGGCAGCAAAATGATATCTTGCTATTGTATGGACGACCACTCCTTCCTGAAATGTGCAGCGGATGTTAGTCCCAGAATTAGGTCCTTTGAGGCGACACTTTCCTTTGCAGATGACATAAAGACGCATGACAAAACAGCACATGAGCATTTAAACTAACTTCAATTCCTGCCATTAATTAATTTAGTTGACCAATAGCTATAGAACCGCTGGAGACCTCCATACCCTGTGTGAATATTTTAGTGAGAAATGAGCGATTCAATTCTATGAGCCATGAGGTATCCTGTAAGATCAGAGCTGTACCCCATTCAATTTTTTTTTAATAGTAGCCAGTGCGAGATATTTCCAGAATGTTTGTTTCTTTTTCTAACTGTCATATAATTCGGAAACTAGAAAACTACACTATTTTGATACAGTTTACATCTAGCATCCATGTGAACTCAATATGACTATTGAACGTAGATTGTAGATTAATGAGCGAGCCAACCTAAAGAGAACGAGTTTAATAGGCTTACAATCAGTAGTTGAAACAGACTATTCGCACAATTTTGTTATGTTCTCCCTCTAGCTGATCTATGACATTATAGATTTTTTTTTAACAAGGTAACTACCCCGTCGATTGTATATGAAGGTATAAAGGTTTAAAGGTCATAGGCTGTTGGAATAATAATACACTAGTAATAATTATAGTTCATTCTGATGTACAGTAGAGGCAGTGAGAACAGCGCCTCTACCATCATGGCTAGTTAGTTTCAATACACCCAGAAAGAGCATTGATCTAAGATTATTATCCACCCACATGGATGAACATGTACCTCTCCCATTTCCTTCCCCTTTGGGCCATGAACCCATCTTTCACCCCTCGGTTCCCTGCCCCCATTAATACATGAGATTCTCTTCTCCAATCCCCACTACTAATCTGGAATATTTCAGACAGCAGACTGAGAGAGAACTGAGAGAAAAGGCTGAGAACTTTCAATAACGGGGACTTAGTCCTAGTGGAGAGAATGCATGAGACGAAGGGGCGTCACAAATTTGAGCCAAGGTATGGGGGTCCATATGAGGTACTAAGAAGAGCTGGTGATACTGTATATCTCTTGAAGAATCTAGAAACTGGGAATTTGGATAAATACCATATAGATAGGTTAAAACAATACCATATACCAATTAGGATTTTCCCCACAGAGGAGGAGGAAACTAGTGATGGTAATTCAAGTCAAGGTTCCAGTGATGAAGATCATTGGATTCATCTTACAGGTCCAGCTTATCTCCCTAATGATCCGTTAATGTAGTGGTTCCACAAGGGGTGACAACCAGAGCGAACTCAGAAGTAATGAGACGAGGGGAAGTTGACAGAGTTAGTGTGAACAGTTTAACCTTACGCAGGTCTACAAGGGTGAAAAGGCCCACACAGTGTAAATTCTGCTTAGACTGTCGCCACTAACTAGGATTTTGGAGTGTGTACGGAGAATCAGCTCGATAGAATGAGAAGTTTAGAGATTTCAACCTTTTTTTTTTTTTTTCATTTAAAAACCTTTTTTTTTTTTAAAGTAGAACTTCATTAGGATTCCTTTTTTTTTCTATACAAACTATTTCTTGTTAAAACCCAAGTTTCAAAGACCAATGAGAATAATGTATACCATTGTGAATTAACTATTTAGTGTAAATCTGAAATTTTAGTTATTATCAGGAGTAATAGATGAAGGAAGGTGTAGGAAATCACAACTTAGAGGGGGGCTATGTCTAAAATAACAAACCTAATAGGCATCCTATGGCTTGTGTTGGGTAATTCAGAAACCCTATAATCCCTGGCCTTCAGGTAGTAGCTTTGAAATAGGTTTCTAATGAGGACATGAAAGGTCAATCTTTCAGAGTAAAGTTGTGAAGTATAGGGACCCTAAGCCAGGGGTAGAAGTTAAGTAGGCCCAGACTGTAGTTGATCCTTGGAAAGCACTTGAGAATGTTAGTGTTGGGTAGTGAATCATAAACCCTATAAATCCATCTTTCAATAGAGTGCTGAGGTCGGACTACTGCAAAGGGGGCAGACGCACGAGGAAGTAAGAAGAAAGTGACTTCACCCACGGTGGCTAGGGGAATGACTCAATCCGCTTTTATGAGGTGTCACGTTTAATGGTTCTTTATTCGCCCTTATATTTGTGTATGTCTTTATAGAATTGTCGTGAAAAGTCGCTTAGTGTCGAGGCAAGGGCAGTTTTTGAAGTTACACTGATTTTTTTTTTGGTAGGTTAGCTTCCAGATTATTTAGAATTGTTAACAATTATTGTTAACAATCATTTATCGAGTATAAAATATTAGTATATATAGAGCTTGTACAGAGGCATTTTCTTTTGAGTAACCTAGGGCTTTAGTTCCCAATTTGTTTTAATTTTATTATTTTATTTGATTTCACATTGTGTCCTGAAAGATGTTATCATTTGTTAGGATCTATTGATATAGATAAATGAGTATTTTGGCCTTTGTAGCAGCTTTCAACCTTAGTTTGTATGCGTACCGCGAATGATAGGAGGGAGGGTGTATGAATGAATTGGTGCAATGAATGTAGAAAAAGGTTAAAAACTATTATATTGTGAGCCCAAATTACATTAGAATAGGGTTAAGGACTTTAATAGGATCGATTTTTATTTTATTTTATTTTTTATTTCGAATTTTGTTAGGACCGAGAAGCCTCAAACAGGACAACTACAACTCTATCTAGTTAGAAAATAATCGCTCCCTTTTTGTTAGGTCCCTCGTTAAGGGGTATAATTTTCCTTTGATTTTCTTTTATCTTAGTTTAGCTTGAATTCTAAGGATTGTGGATAAATGATCCCTATCCCGACCCTCAGACTTGGAGATAGTGGAAGGCAAGGATCAAGCCGAATTTCCCACTCAACTCCTCCTCGCAAGAGGAAACGAAGAGGTATAGATTGAATTTTATGCAGGATGGGGGATTTGTTTTAGCCATGCCGTATAGCCTGGGGTATAACGGCGCGACCTTGGGTAACCGATCTGACACCGTAGTTTCGACGCTTTTAGCGTGGCTGGAGCGAGGGTATTCCAGACGGGAGGTCCTGTAAGATTGGCAAGTAGGCAGAGATTGCCCAGTTATTCTAGACGAAGTGTTTCCGTCTATTGAATTTTTTTTTTGGTACCAGTTTGATCCCCCATAGCTAGCGGAAGTTTCTTCTAATAAAGGATTCGCCCTGCCATACGTTTTGTTGGAATGAATTCGAGCATAAGACCGATTCGAGAGACAGAATAAGTAATTATTAGGACCTTCAACGAGTTTAGACTCGTTCCATGATAGGATAAGATTTTAAAGTATTAGTTAACTATAAGGACCGCGAACGAGACGCCAGAACGAGCCAATGAGTCAAAGTTTTAGAAGTGTTGTATTGAGGACAGTAGGATTAAGAGCAGTTATACAGGGAGTAGAATTCTGAAGGAATTTGTAAAAGAACCAAAATTTCAGATTGATAAAATTCAAATTTATAAGATGTAGATTTATAGGGTTCAGGTCAATGAATAGGGAGTATATTGGTAGATGAAAGTAATATGAATTTCTTGGAAGGGGGAGGTAGCTGAACTGTACACACCCCAGAGACAAGGTAAACGGAGTCACAAACAAAATAGTAGAAATTGATTAGTCGCTCTGCCAAAACAGAAAATTTCTCTTCATACGGTTGTCACCCTAGATTCAAAAGGACTGTGTAGTTTAATAGAGGTCTGGGCTATGTTCCATTTGACCAAGATTCTGAATGACGTTCCCACCTGGGTTGAGAGTATTGTAACAGAGGAATCTAACACATAAGAGAAAACACACCCTCCAATAGGATCGGGATAGACGAATATTACCCAGTGACCAACTCGTGATTCCAGACTGGATAAGATTGAAAACTTAACTGAGATACTAAACCTTGAACCCTCAGCGCACAAATATATATTATGTTTACATTTTCTTATTCAATATGTTATTATTTTTATGTCATATATATTATATTATAGTCGTATACTATTCATTTCAACAATTTTATTTTGATATTCATGATATTAATATTTATATTAAATATTTAATTATATATATTTTGTCACCATATATAATCTTGTAGTAGTTTCTTTTGTCATCTATCATGGGATGATTTTTTATCACTTATATCTTAACATATTTAATCACTATCTACATGATATGTTTACTTCAATATATATATTATACTCATCATATAACATGGAAGGATTCATTTTATCATTACATATTTCGTGCCTTATTTAATAATTACTTTCACAATTTGTTTCTGTAATTTTTTTTAATTTAGCAAAAGTCATCATGTCATAGGCTAATTATTATGTATCAAGATATTTCTTTCAGCTAACTATAATTATCCTTTCCTTTGATTGTATATGTATAACTATACCACACGAATGTCTTGATTGGTACTTAAATAAAGATGCTGGCATGTTTTAGGAGTTGGACTAGTCAGTTATTTCTAAACGACTTCTTGGCGCCCAATTTTTTATATATAATATGTAATAGGGAAATGTTCTAACTGTATTGTTAGCAGAAAGAAGGTAGCAATGAATCCAGCACCACAAGAGGCAAGGATGGGGTTGAGAGGACTTACCACAAGGAAAGCCTACTCCTCAAGGCCAAAGAAGAAAGTGGAAGGGCGGTATATATACCCATGAATGGTAAGACAGATGACCTTGCTTACTTCCATACATATGATATGACTGTCCCCCATAACCTATGTTGATAACAGTGTGCTGACGGAATAATAACACATAAAAACCCCTTTGCCAGGATGCGCAATGCCCACTAATGTTCGGAATAATAAACATCTAGAATGGCATACCATCATTTTGACTAGCCTTATCTTCCCTATAGGTTTCGGTACATCTGGCTTCACCTAGTAATGGAAAATGCATTTTGCTAGAAATGGGCCTGCTTTCATAGTAACTGATGAAAGGCAGATGAATAATGAGTAGCACAAACGCATTTGTCCATTACTTGGCAGGGGGAGGATTGTTGGGGCACGTTTTTGTAACCATACCCCAACAGAAGGCGTATGTATAATCAAATCAAATGGATACATGGCTTCCCTCCCACATAGACTTACAGACCATTTTTTTGCCCAGAAACTTAGACACTTGGTGACACCAGACTTCCATGCCGAAAGCTGATGCCTGGTGGAGAAGAAGACATCCAGAGACATCCGAGCTGGAAACTGTTGTTTCCTATGTACATATATTCCCCTCATCAAAAATTTAGGTAGAGGTGACCAGAAAAAAATGGAGAAGGAAGATTTCTAAAAGACTAGCCTTATAAATATCCTTCCCGAAAAAAAGGAAGCATCACATTACAGTCCAGGTAAAAGGGGCCTGGGTCGATTTTTAGCCAAGACGGGGGGGGCGATATATATACCGTCCCGAGAAAAGGGAGGATCGTATTACAGCACATATGGAGGAGGCCTGGGGTCTGATGAAATTTTACACTATTGCCGTGGCTGTTTCTCTCTTTAGATTTTTTTTGTTTTGGTAATACTATATGTTCTATTTTGATGGGAGAGGCCTGGGGCGTCTATGAAACTGTATACTGGAGCCGTTGGCCATTCTGATTGGTGTTTCTTTCGGCGAATGAAAATGCCAGCCAATAGAAACTTTGGCGCGGCAGCGAATGAAAACGGAGAGAGACATGAATAAAAGAGGGTTTCTTTGCCAAAAGGCAGATTCGATCGGAGTCGCTCAGTGAGAGGACAGTCTTCAGACGGGAGATCAGACCTTTGCCGGCACTTCCGAGAAAAGGTAAGCCATTTGTCATTATGACTTAGCGCCCCCCCCCCCCCCCCCCCTTTTTGTGTAGTAACCAACCTAGATTTCGCATGGGCCCTAAAGGGCTATAAAGTAACTTCAGGTCACCTCTATCTAAATTTTACTATGTAAATAGCATATCTCGTCAGTATAGACATGTTCCCAAATTTTAATTTATTTAAATAAATATCTAGAGAAATTTTCTTGTTTCCTCTCATACATATTTCATTCCTTATGCTTTATGGTACTACCCCCCACACCTTAATTTCACAAAGTGTACAAATTATAGAACAACCGACTCTGTTGAAATAGAGTTGTGTACTATATCTTTGCTGTGATATATTGACACAGCAACAGTTGCAAAATTACGACTTTATTAGGGCTACTTTGAGGGTATCTATCTGTCAGGTTTTAGTAATGTTTGTACTTTTATGTGTTTCAGTGCGTTATTCCATCATATTTACCATTATACCATATTTTCTGATTCCTCGGGCTATTTTTACGCTGTTAGGAGGGCACGGCATGATGTAAACAGATTTGTATGTTTGACTATTGTTTTTGTTATTTGGGCTATAAAAATGCCTTAATGTGAATCTATTTACAGTTGATCTGTAGAAATTATAGAGATCTGTTGCTATAATTTTCCTCTATGAAATAGCTCCCAGCGTCTTCAGTGGGTTGCTAAACCTCCAGAAGGAGTCTTTTATAGATTGCCCAATTTAATAACGATTTCATGGGTTGTCTGATGAAATTGTATACTAGTGTCGTGGTTGTTTCCATCTTTAGACCTTTGTCCTGACAATATTATATGCTCGATCCCTGCTTTAACTCAAACTCTTAATCAATTACAGAGTTTCCCCGTTTTTTTTTTTTCTTTATTTATCCTGTTTGCACAAATTGCATTACATGTGATGATGTAAAGACATATGTCGATAGTGTATCATTGACAGCTGTGCTTCTATTATACAACATTAAGGTCTTGCTGCGGGTTATATACATGGGGTTGTTGGCCTAAATTGCTATATATATATATACTTAAGTAGGGAAAGTTTAATAAGTCACATCGTGTATCCTCCCTTTTCATCTATCCAAACCGGGAACGCAACACTGAGTAGTGCTTCCAGTCTTAATAACAAAGGCAGACACATTCTACTTCACCCAGTCATGATGTTGTCATGACTCCATAAAATTTACTACACTCATCGAGATAAGGTATAATATTTAGATTATACACCAATACCTCGCTTTGCGTCGTTTCGTTTTGCGTTTCTCTCGAAGTTGCGTCGCTGCTTAATTTTTACTGATTTTCACTGTGCGTCGTTAGATTTTCGAAGTTGCGTTGTTTGGATTCGAGTCTTCAATTTTTTTTTTTTTTTTGCCTAAAAAATGGCAACACCTTTGTTTTTGATTGCGCCATGCCATCAAAATTTGAGGATTCCCTTTCTAACTAAAAATCAACGCAAATTTAATACAATTTTATTTTCACTTTGTTTTGCTTATTTTAGAGTTCAGTTTAATTACGTAGTGTGAGGTAATGTAGTGTGTTGTGCTTTTTTAAAAAGAGAATAATAAATTTACATATATAAAGTTTTACGTGGTGTTTTTTTGTTACAAAAAAGATACAAATATTTATATAAGATGTAAATATTTCCCCAATTTATTTAGTAGCAGAGTTATATTCTTTTTTACATAAATTTGTAAAGGTAGTATTTTCGTAAGGCTGGAACCCATCTTCGATCATTAAATGGTTTTCTATTCAATGGAGGAATCTCCATTCTGTCACCCCGGAAGCCCTGAACTGGCTGAAGGCCTTGCCTCTCAGACTTTAATGACCGATATGTCCTCACTTCTTTTTTTCTAGATTTAATTCATTTTGTCTCCTCTCTAATTGTAAATACGCTGCTGTATCACCTCATAAGCATAAATAAATAAATAAATGGTTTTCTATATAAAATTTATTTTCACTTTGCGTCGTTTCAATATGCGTCGTGTTTTTTTGGAACGTAACCCCGACGCAAAGCGAGGTATGGGTGTATTTTAGAAACATAAGGTAACAAGACCAAATCCAAATTAACAAATGATGTGACATTTCAGTAACAGTGTTGTTAGCATCATCAGACAAAAGTATTGAATGGGTCTATATAGGGCGAGAAACCTAAGGCACTGCATTCAGGTCAAGTCTACACTTGTAGTCGTGAGTTCGAATCTCAAATCTGGCTTTTTTTGCATTCAGTACTTTTGTCTGATGATGGTAACAACATATTTTTAACTCCTTTCTATAATACAAGAAAATAAGACCTGATCCAAATATTTTAATAGTTTGTGACGGTAACAAAATCATTTTATTCTTTTGTCTGATGACGGTAACAACGCTGTTACCGAAACGTCACACACTATTAAATTATTTGGATTAGGTCTTATTTCCTTGTATTATAATCTATAATCCAAATTGTGCTTTATCATAAAGCTGTGTTGTTTCTTATCCCCTTGTGCAAATATTACACAAATTTCATGAGTTTCAACTCTTTCCTCAGTGAATTATCTTTATTTATTATTTTACTGAAGGAATTATAATAAAGACACACAGAATGATCACATCAAACTTTTATTTACAGTCAACAGACAGTATAGGTAATACAGAGATGTTGGGGTGGGCACAGAATTGATTGTTCAACATGGAGGGACTGACTGTTTGACATCGTGGAGCAGGTGAAGTTCTGAGATAACTGGGAGGAATGAAACAAATATATATTTAAGAAAAAGGCATTTCCTTATCATGCAACTGAAATTTACTGATGACTTGCGACATCTATCGGAATAAATATCAAATATTGATTTTCAATTATTCCAGAATTCGACAAATATGCATTCTTGATTAATCAAGAAAATCTAACCATGTACACATTTATTGTTGTTGTTGTTGTGTCCAATGAAGAGCTTCAGATGTCCCTATGCATCTCTATCACAGCAGCAGCAATACACGTTTATTCGCAATATATTTTCCAAAGTAAATACGTAAAAATACACATGCTGTTATTATAAGAAAGTTTGTAGATACCTGTAATGGGATAAAGATACAATAAAAAAATGGAATTTTATAAGAAGAGGGAGTAGTTATATAAAAAATAATAAAGCTTACACGGAGAAAACAAAACAAAAAAAAAGCCTGTCAAAGAGACAAAATGATATTATATAAAAAAGGGTGTACCTGGATCTATGAAAGAAAAAAAATCAAGATAGTCCCTTTTTTTATATAAATATATTCAAAGGATCACCTTTTGACTAGAAAAAATGGAATAAGTTGAACCTCTGAAATATCAAAAATATTTTGAATGTGCACAAAGCGAATACTTGGCAAAAAACAACCACACTAAACTATTTTATTATTTGTAAATGAAAAAAAAAATCAATTATTAAATTATAAATATGCTCAATGGTATTTTTATAAATGAAATTTGAGTGAAATGATAGTTACAAAAAAAAAAAGTTTTAAAAGAAGATCTGTAATACTTTTATGCAATAAACTTCGGTAGAACAACACTTGGTACTAAGATTTCATGTTGTCATAGCCATTGTTATAACAATTATGACTTTAGAATTACATTGTTATAAACAAACTGTGATGTTATAAAAAAGGCTGTTATATAGAGGTTCCAATATATAGAAAGAATACTTTAAACATAATGGTATATATTGATAAATGGCATAACGTGGTTAGATTTTCTTGATTTATCTAGAAATGGTATTTGACTAATTGAGGAATAATAAGAAATCAACAATTTGTTTGTATTTATTCCAACAGATGGCGCAAGACATCAGCAAATTTTAGTTGCATAATCAAAATATGCTTTTTTTTTTCCATATGGTATATGTGACAAAGAAAAACAGAGAATATACTGTCATCTACTTATTTACTACATATATATATATATATGTAGTACTTATGGCACACCCACCCCACATTTACATAAATACTGTTTACATATGCGTTTCAAACCTCTATGTATATATATTTACAGGGATTCACAAAACACAATCACATTTGGAGTTTCTTTTATAACAAAAAATTATAAAAAATAACATCAATTTTATCTACATCACATATATACAGTAGAACATCCATGAGAGAACACTCATGAGAGGAAATCTCTCTACAAAGGACAGTTTTCATTTGTAAAATTATCATTTTTACTATTTTGCAACTCTCCAGTAAGAGGACACCTCTCCCTAGAGGACAGTTTGGCTCTGCAATTTGGTGTCCATTACAGGGAGGTTCTACTGTAACAACAAAAGAGGGGTATATATAAATTGACTAGGAAATATAAATTGAGTAAACAATCAATGAATGAGTCGACCCTCTCTATATAATATAGACCCTGTGTTTATCTTAACTTTTCTCGCATACACACACATTAAAATGTGGTACAATACAAATTGCAGTTTTAGATATGAGAAAACCCATTCTCCAAATCCATATATAGTGGAACCATCCCTAAGAGAGACAGTTTAAAGAATCACACTGAATTCAAGACTATGCACAAGGCCCTAACCTTGTAAATATGTAAATACACTGTAAATGTGAAGAACCGGTACATATCATCCATTGTAAATAACATAAACTAGGTTGTTCTTTTTGAGCGGTACCTAATAAAGTTATTTTGGAACTTGGAGCTAAAAGAATAGGGTTAATTGTGATAAAGTTCAATTTGGATTATAATCAAAAGGTAATAAGATCAAATAATTGAAAATTTATGATGTTTTGGCAATAATATTGTTTGAAATGAACCAGGCGATAAGGAAGATGGGTGCCTTTATTATATAAAACGAGCACAAGCTTTCGGGTAAAAACCCTTCTACAGGTGGCTATCACATAGCAAGATGGATACAAATGGCAAGAGCTTCTCAAGTATATATAGCAGAGGTAATTTGTATAAACAGCGTGAAAAGAAAGAAGATGCAAATTAGACAAGAATGCTGGTTTTTACCCGAAAGCTTGTGCTCGTTTTATATAATAAGGACACCCATCTTCCTTATCGCCTGGTTCATTTCAAAGTTTACTAGGAAGAGTTCCTTGCAATAATATTGTTACCATCATTAAAGTACTAAATTTAATATTTTCTCTGATGATGGTAAACAATGTGCTGTTGCAGAAACTTTACAAACATTTCAATAAACACAGGGTAATAAGACCAAATCCAAATAAATAAATTGTGTGTGATGTTTGGGTAACAGCATTGTTACCATCTTAAGACAAAAGTGCTGAATAATGGTAACAATGCTGTTACACAAACATCACACACTATTTATTTGTATTTGGTCTTATTACCTTGTGTTTATAATCTATAATCTAAATTGTGCTTTATCAAACATTTCACTAATTTGATCTTGTTTCCTTTTAATAAGGTTTAATCTCTTAGAGATAATCTCACAGTGTAGCTGGGTTAGTTTAGTTCAAAAATTGGATGAAAATTTATTCCAAAAGATAATGATAAAATACAATTTGGATTATAGATTAGAAACATAATGACCACATCCAAATAAATAATTATAAAGGTGATATGTTGGTGAAAATACTCTTACTGAAATGTCACATTATCTGGATGTGGTCTTGTTACCTATGTTTCCATAAGGTAATTTCAATTAAAGCCTTTTTCCATTCCAAAGAAGTGCTACAATCAAGGAAGAAAGAAGAAATATTAATGAATTTATTGATATGCTTTCTTATCTCTCTATTTTACTTCTCACAAAGGAATATTTTTGTATTCATAAAAAATAATCTTATTTACATTTATCTTTACAAGAAAATAAGACCTAATCTAAATAAATGAATAGTGTATGACTTTTGCTAGCAGTTTTGATACCATCATCAGACAAAAGAATAAATGAGAAAAAATATCACGGCAAGTTCTTAAATCGTACTGTTATCAAGTGTGTAAACAAGATAGCAGATAACTATAC
>CP092865.1:25957736-26003545 GCA_030710605.1 Cordylochernes scorpioides
TTTATAAAGTAAGTGCGACGATCCCGCTTTTATGACAATAAAAACTCGAAAAATCGTTTTTCCAGATAGAATCTCTCAATTTGCACTTACAGAAATCACACATCAGAGAATACAAAATGTTATGAAAATTCGAAACTAATATAAACGCGTATGATTCTTTTTTTTTTCAAGAACTGAAAACTTTATTTTATATATCAAATTGCTGATAACAATTGATTAATTAAATATGGACATATCATTATTGGAAATAAGTCATTGATTTGAAATTCAAAAGACCATTTCTATGGCCCTCCCATTAATTTTTCATTACAGTAAGGGCAGTAAAAAATTGTTTCATTTTTAGAAGAATCATACGCGTCTATAATAGTGTCGAATTCTCATAACATTTTATATTCTCTTATGTGTGATTCATGTGAGTGCAAATTGAGAGTTTCTACTTGGAAAAACAGATGACGCGCTAATGTATAATCATAATACAAAACGTAATTACCAAGTTTTCAAACTGTAACATTAATACACCGAGAGACCATATAGGACATTGTGCGCAATGTACATGCGAACATGGTCAAAGAAAGGCTAATAAACATCTGATCAAAGGTAGTGATTATAAAAGATTTGTAAATGTGCTTACATTAAATGAATTAAGCAATTACAAACCGAGTTCATTACTTTAAAACGACATTCCTAGATGCAGATAACATCTCTGAGTGAATATTAAATTTTTTTGGTTAGATAACATGTGTGCAAGACTGAATTTAAAATACCCTGCTAGTATTGAATGAAAAAAAATGAAAGTCAACTGAAATTGCTGATAAAACTATATTTTTTAAAAGACAAAAAATAAATAAACCACTGTCCAACTGGTTTTGTAGTTCTGGCGTCAATTTTGCGATCTTGGCTATATGCTGACTCCTTTCTTTTATTCTGCTGGGATAAAAGGTTCAGTATTTTCATAAATTTCCGAAGACTCCACTTGATCCGCCCAATTTGTTTGTTTGTTTTTTTCAGCGCTCGATTTACATTTCTGCTGTTTGCCTGATTGTTATAAAAATGCACTTTCCAACTCAATATTAGAAACTTATTCCACCGATTTCTTGGCATTGGTTGAGTTTTGTTGGATGGAAGTATCACCATGTTCTCCGTCATCCTGGCTCTCCGCCAGTATCCCAAATACATTGGAAATATCTCCATTTCCTCCATCCTTATTCCGAAAAAAATGCTGAGCTTTTGCGTCGCGTGGCCATCCGGCTAGAGAAAGAAAGAAATCTAAGTGACATTTTCCCCAAATGTGGAGTTGCTGTATTCTAAACAAGAAAATTGAAAATCGTTTAGTGCTGTGCCTTTTGGGAATCTATATACAAAATACTTGTATCATGATATATTGATTGAAAGATATTTTTTGAAGCTTCATTTTGAATTATTTTTTCTATAGATAACTGGTAGTAAATTGGATGTTTAAGGAGAAGGGGTTATATTATATAATCGCAAATACAGTAGAACCTTTCTGTAAAGGAAACCTAGTTGCAGAGCTAAAGTGTCCTTTAGGAAGAGGTGTTCTCTTTCCAGAGAGTTACTAAATAGTAAGAATGATAATTTTGACAATGAAAACTGTCCTTTGTAGAGAGATGTCCTCTAGAGTGAGTGTCCTCTCATAGAGGTTCTACTGTATATATATATTTGAAAAGATTGGATTAGATAGAACCTAGCAACAATAAGGATACAAATTTAATTGAATAGCTTTACGATGGACAGCCAATAGGTTTGGAGTATTTTTTTATATAATTTACAAATAGAATAAAAAATGAAATACAAGCCAGGACGAAATTTTTTAAATATACATTAATATAATATTTAGCATTGATTCAGCTGCACTATTTGAGAAGGTCCAAGGAAATGATCGGGGCAACGCCGAAGATACAAATATCTGATCACTGTCTTAGAGGCAGCACGTTACTAAGGATCAAGGAAATTTTCAGGATAGCATCACTGCTGCAAAATCTAATTGGTAGCTTTAGAGTTGGCACGTTGCGAAGAGACTTAAGAATTTGATGAAGGCAGCTCCATGGTTACAAGATACGGCTGCTGGCTTTAAAAGGCTCTTGTTTCGAAGATTAAAAGAATTGATAACGACTTCACCACGGATGCAAGATCTGGCCGCTGGTTTAAAAGGCTACACGTTGTGATGACTCGAAAAATTGATGAGTTCGCGCCATGGCTGCAAGATCTGGCCGCTGGTTTAAAAGGCTCTTGTTGAAGGCTAAAGGAAAAAAAGGAATTGATCATGACTTCACCCCGGATGCAAGATCTGGCCACTGGTTTTGAAGGTCGCACATTGCACTGGCTTAAGGAATTGATCTGGATAGCGAATTTCTTCAAGACCTGGACACAAATTTTAGAGGCCTCACTTTGAGGAAGCTCTAGAAATTGATTACAGCAGCACTACGATTTGGCCACTGATTTCAGAGGTCGGGTGTTGTGATGGCTCATTGGAATTGTTAAGGCCGGGATCAGAGTTGTAAGATCTCGCCTCTGGATTTTGTGGATGCACGTTGCGATGGATGAAGGAGTTGATTACGGCAGCTCTATGGCTTCAAGATCCGGCTGATGGTTTTAAAAAACCGCACGTTCAAAGGCTCAAGAATTTGTTCAGGCCCACACTACGACTGCAAGATCTGGCCGCTAGTTTTTGAGGCCGCCCATTGCGAGAGCTCAAAAAATTGATTTAAGACGACGCCAAAACGATCTGAATGCTAATTTTAGGAGGCTGAATGCTGCGAATGTCTAAGGAATTGATTTGGTTCACGACTCGAATGATTTCACCCCTGGTTTTAGAAAACACACATTGCAGAAGTCAAAGTAAACGATTAGGGTGGCACCAGGTCTGTATGATCTGGCCGCTGGTTTTTGCAAGTCGCATGTTGTGAAGACTCGAAGAAGTTAATCTACAAGGCCACAAGACCTGACCTCTGGTTTTCGAGACCTCACATTGCAAAGGCTCGCGGACTTGATCAGAGCGGCACTGCAGGATCTGAAAGCTATGGTTGGCTCAGCATAATATAGGTAAGTAGAAATCACATGTTATCCAATGATATCATGGAAGGTCAAAGGCTAGATCCAAACACGAAGAAATTTGTGCTGTTGTGGAGTGACAAATCACAAAAATGGTCCCGAATATTTAATAGGTAACATTTTGCCTTACTGATGAACCGTCCACTAAGACTTGCGATGCACCTACCATTCAGGCCACTCCCCACCACAGGTACGTACAGGCTATTCCATAAACTTGAAATCTCAAATGTTGTTCAACACCTACACCACAACTTGTAGAAGTCAATAAGAACTGCAGAGGTGTTTCCAACTGAGTATCGAGAGAGATGTAAGTGTACCATTGGTATGTATGTTTATCAAAGTTGCGGAGCACTGGTATAGACAGGAGATCTAAAATAAACAATATTGGAACTATATCTCAATATAGGAAATGAAATCATTTAGACGTGAATGTTTCTTTCACAAATA
This sequence comes from Cordylochernes scorpioides, assembly GCA_030710605.1. Classification (NCBI taxonomy): domain Eukaryota; kingdom Metazoa; phylum Arthropoda; class Arachnida; order Pseudoscorpiones; family Chernetidae; genus Cordylochernes; species Cordylochernes scorpioides. Next base: position 25,961,253 of record CP092865.1, read on the forward strand.
AATCAAACTTCTACTGTCCTTACTGAGATTAAAAAATATTGGGAGAGTTTGGCTAATCAGTGATGAACCCTCCCAACGGTTTCGCCAATTTAATTTCAGACTGCTTCTTAGAGCTCTATTAGACACTGTATTAGACAATTCTGCTTATATAGGCTGAACTGAAGAGTAGAATCTCAGAAATGGTATTCAAGTAAACTATGGACATAAGCTTTTAGGACAGTAGAATTACATTTAATTCGTTTTGTGTATAAAAGAAACATTGTGCTTGAATGCTTTCATTTCCTATATATATAGATAGCGCGTTATTGCTTTATACAGTTTAATATAGTTAAATATTGTTTTTTAAAGCCGAGGTTCATTTCCATTGAAATTAATAAATCACCAGCCCATCGCTATAGCATACTTAGCCTTAATGTTTCCATGGAGACTCACTTTTAATATGAAATTCAGATCATAAGTACTACTCAGCTTGAACTTTTAATTATTTCTCAATTTTTTTTCAATATAGTTTTTTTTTTTTTACATTTACTCTCTCTCTCTCTCTCTCTTTAATATTATATATTCATATTTATTCAATTCTGTATTTAACCCTATATAATCTTATATGAACATTGAAATAAAGTAGTTTCAATCTCAATCTCTCTCTCTCGCTTGTTCGGCGGTACAACTACTACAATAGGAACGATACAGAGAAGATTAGCATGACCCCTGCGCAAGGATGACACGCAAAATCGTGAAGCGTTCTCTCTCTTTTTATTATTATTATCATCATTATTGTAAATTTTTCATCTCTACTTGAATAGTGCGACTGTGCACTTATGCCTATATTTTGACGGGATGTCAATAAAACTAGGTTATTTGTCTCTCTCGATGTAACCCGGATTCCTGGAGCCACCACGTACTAAAGTCGCCAACTATCCGGGTTTAGACCTTCACATCTATTGGTGGACATCCAGTTTATCAGATGTACTGTACTTGGTTCTGTAGGTCTTCAGGGGGTAAATATACTTATTCCTAGGAGGAGGGTGGCTGTTTGGAACATTTACGTTCAAATGCCGCTATCTTTAGAATAAAAGTATATTTTTAAAAAGGCGAAACCAGGTTCTGTGAAAGTTTCATGAAGAGATTTGAACCAAGTTTAGCATTTTTGTTCAAGTATTTTTAAATTGTGTGTTTCTTGCAAAAGTGTAACACTGAGTACAAACACCGCATTTAGCACATCATATTTTAATTTCTGTAAATTTCCTCTATTTTGAGATTCTTTTCTCTGTCTCAGGGCAAGAGTTTCTCTTTAAGGAACACAAGGTATTAAGACCAAATCCAAATAAAAAATAGTCTATTACATTTCAGTAACAGAATTGTTATCATAATCAGACAAAATACTGTTCTGATAAAAAATACTCAGTAATTTTGTCTGATAATGGTGTAACAATGCTGTTACAGTAGAACCTCTCTGTAAAGGACACCTAATTGCAGAGCCAAAGTGTCCTTTAGGGAGAGGTGTCCTCTTACCGGAAAGTTGATAAATTGTAAAAATGGTAATTTTGCAAATGAAAACTGTCCTTTGTGGAGAGGTGTTCGCTAGCGGGGTGTCTGCTAAAGGGAGGTTCTACTGTATTTATTTAGATTTGGTCTGTGTTTCTAATTCATAATACAATTTGTGCTTTATCATCTCTTTAAGACACCTATTCTTTCCAAGATAAAAAGGCCTATAAATATTTTTTATAAGTGCAATAAGGCAACAAAATGTTACTAAGATATCAGGTATAATTTACTTATTTGGTCTAGAGGGTCGGTGGAAGGGGTGGTCTGAACCATTTCGACCGCTACGACCCCTGGATCGAATCTCACATTGGGCACTTTTTTCTAATTTTAAAATAATGCTCCAATGGCCTCCGATTCTTTCAAAAATTCCAACCACACCTGCAAGTGCAAATAATCAAACGGGGCTCTGGCCCATTTGTAAAATGTAAAAGCACAGTAAAAGCAGTCGCTAACTGCCCACCATGATTATCATAGCCTGTACCACGTATACTAGGGTTAACAATAATAATAATAAACTTATTTGGTCTTGTTACCTGGTATTTCTATTGTTGTACCTCACACTATGGATAGAAGTTACATTTGAGATGACATTCAGCAGTTGTTTAAGATGATATGTTGTTATTTTCATCGCCCATCCTTTATAGTGGGAGATTATTGATAGAGTTTTTACTGCATTGTAACTCCATCAACTCCGCCTTTGCTGATCCCAAGCCCCGATGAAAAAGGAGGAGGGGGAGCAGTAACAAGCTCACTAAAAAACCTAGGCTCAGCTGGTCCGGCTGATAGTACCCTGTAAGGGCTCCTGATCCAGGGATATAGGATGGGCAGCGTCTATACTCCATGTTAGGAGCAGCTGGACATGCATCTGTTCCTCATGTCAGAGGCGGCCATTTCATATTGGAGCTAAGTCAGCCTACCACTGAGTAGTGCTCCCAGTCTTAATGACAAAGGCAGACGCATTCTACTTCACCCAGTCATGATGTTGTCATGACTCTATAAAATTTACTACACTCATCGAGATAAGATACAATATTTAGATTATATTTTAGAAACATAAGGTAACAAGACCAAATCCAAATTAACAAATGATGTGACATTTCAGTAACAGTGTTGTTAGCATCATCAGACATAAGCATTGAATGGGTCTATATAGGGTGAGAAATCTAAGGCACTGCATTCAGGTCAAGTCTACACTTGTAGTCGTGAGTTCGAATCTCAAATCTGGCTTTTTTTGCATTCAGTACTTTTGTCTGATGATGGTAACAACATATTTTTAACTCCTTTCTATAATACAAGAAAATAAGACCTGATCCAAATAATTTAATAGTTTTTGTGACGGTAACAAAATCATTTTATTCTTTTGTCTGATGACGGTAACAACGCTGTTACTGAAACGTCACACACTATTAATTTATTTGGATTAGGTCTTATTTTCTTGTATCTATAATCTAATCCAAAATGTGCTTTATCACCATTCTATAATGTTTTATTTTTAATTTTTATCTGATGGGGACAAAATATTTTTGTCAAAAAAATAAACTCTTCAGGGCTGAAGTTATTGTAAAAACTATGAATGCCAACCTATGTGGAAACCTCCACGGTACAATGCTGTTAATGAAACATCATACAATTTATTATAAAGGATTTGGTCTTGTTACTTTATATTTTAATTATAAGACAATTTTTTTTTTAACAACAAAAAGCCTTTATTTAGGGTCCCTGACCCTATACAGGATTCACCAGAGGTATGCATAAGAACAAAGCAGTGAGACAAAGGAAATAACGATATAGACAGAAGAAATAGAAAAAAAAACAAGAAATAGAAAGAGGGAAGCAAGAAAAACAACACAAGAGTGTGTGTCACTTGGCCTTCTTCTGAGATATGGACTTGTGGAAACCATAAAACGCCGTAGCAATATACTTATTCTGGGTCATATTGTCAATTATTGATGGAAGTGAAATTATAAGACAATAACATATCATGTATATATATAATAAAACATTCAAGCACAAAAGTTTCTTTTAAACATGTAAAAGAAACATTCATGCTTAAATATTTTATTTTCTTATACTTTATATTTTGCTTGAAGAGCATGGAGTCGTGAAATTTGTGTAATATTTGCAAAGGGGATAAGAAACAACACAACAACTTTAAATTTTACACTCTAATATAGAGATAAAAAATAAATAACTCGTATAAAATCAAATCACTTTCTTACTGCTACTCTTTTTGTGTTGTTTTTCTTGCTTCCCTCTTTCTCTTTCTTGTTTTTTTTTTTTTTTTTTTTCTTCTGTCTATATCGTTGTTTCTTTGTCTCACTGCTTTGTTCTTATGCATACCTCTGGTGAATCCTGTATAGGGTCAGTGACCCTAAATAAAGGCTTTTTGTTGTTGTTGTATAAAATCAAATATAAATACAAAATTATAAAAAAAAAGACAATTCAATGCGAGAAGAGTGTCCTTAGCGAGTTGTCTTTATTTATAATTTTGTCTTTACATTTGTCTTTACTAGTTATTTTTTTTTAGAGTGTAAAGATAAAGTTGTGTTACAAGGAAATAAGACCTAATCCAAATACAGTAATAGTGTGTGACGTTTCGGCAACAGCATTGTTACCATCATCAGACAAAAGAATAAATCTATTCTTTTGCATTTATTCATATGGTGCATATCATATTGCATATGGTGACTGTTGCCGAAACGTCACACATTATTAAATTATTTGGATTAGGTCTTATTTCCTTATATTATAATCTATAATCCAAATTGTGCTTTATCATAAAGCTGTGTTGTTTCTTATCCCCTTGTGCAAAGATTACACAAATTTCATGAGTTTCAACTCTTCCCTCGGTGAATTATCTTTATTTATTATTTTACTGAAGAAATGATAATATTAATAAAGACACACAGAATGATCACATCAAACTTTTATTTACATTCAACAGACAGTATAGGTAATACAGAGATGTTGGGGTGGGCACAGAATTGATTGTTCAACATGGAGGGACTGACTGTTTGACATCGTGGAGCAGGTGAAGTTCTGAGATAACTGGGAGGAATGAAACAAATATATATTTAAGAAAAAGGCATTTCCTTATCATGCAACTGAAATTTACTGATGACTTGTGACATCTATAAGAATAAATATTAACTATTCGTTGATTTTTAATTATTCCAAAATTGGCCAAATACCCATTCTTGATTAATCAAGAAAATCTAACCATGTACACGTTTATTGTTGTTGTGTCCAATGAAGAGCCTCAGATGTCCCTATGCATCTCTATCACAGCAGCAGCAATGCTCGTTTATTCACAAAATATATTTGCCAAATAAAATAGGCACAAATACACATGCTGTTATTGTAAGAAAGCTTCAAGATACCTGTAATGGTATAAAGGGACAATAAAAAAAGGACTTTTATAAAAGGGAGTATGAATAAAAAAAAAGGTTTACACGCAAAAACAAAAACAAAAAAGGCCTGTCAAACAGGCAAAATGGCATTGTATAAAAAAGGGTGTATCTGGGGGGATCTGTGAAAGAAAAAAATCAAGATAGTCCCTTTTTTATATAAATATATTCAATGAATCACCTTTTGACTTTAAAAAATGGTATAAGTTGAACGTGAAATATCAAAGAACTTCAAAAAATATTTTGGATACTTCACTTGGCAAAAAACAACAACACTAAAATATTATATTATTTGTAAATGAAAAAAAAAAAAATCAATTATTAAAGTAGAAATATGCTCAATGGTATTTTTATAAATGGAATTTGAATGAAATGATAGTGAAAAAAAAAAGTCTTAAAAGATGATCTGTAATACTTTTATGCAATAAACTTCGCTAGAACAACACTTGGTACCAAGATTTCATGTTGTTATAGCCACTGTTATAACAATTATGACTTTAGAATTACAATGTTATAAACAAACTGTGATGTTATAAAAAAGGCCTGTTATATCGAGGTTCCAATATATAGAAAGAATACTTTAAACATTATGGTATATATTGATAAATGGTATAACGTGGTTATATTTTCTTGATTAATCAAGAAATGGTATTTTGACAATTGTGGAATAATAAGAAATCAACAATTTGTTTATATTTATTCCAACAGATGGCGCAAGACATCAGCAAATTTTAGTTGCATAATCAAAATATGCTTTTTTTCCATAATGGTATATGTGACAAAGAAAAACAGAGAATATACTGTCATCTACTTATTTACTACACATATATATATATGTGAAAAAAATATATATATGTAGTACTTATGGCACACCCACCCCACATTTACATAAATACTGTTTACATATGTGTTTCAAACCTCTATGTATATATATTTACAGGGATTCACAAAACACAATCACATTTGGAGTTTCTTTTATAACAAAAAATTATAAAAAAATAACATCAATTTTATCTACATCACATATATACAGTAGAACCTCCATGAGAGAACACTCATGAGAGGAAATCTTTCTACAAAGGACAGTTTTCATTTGTAAAATTATTATTTTTACTATTTGGCAACTCTCTGGTAAAAAGACACCTCTCCCTAGAGGACAGTTTGGCTTTGCAATTAGGTGTCCATTGCAGGGAGGTTCTACTGTAACAACAAAAGAGGGGTATATATAAATTGACTAGGAAAACATAAATTGAGTAAACAAACAATGAATGAGTCAACTCTCTCTATATAATATAGACCCTGTGTTTATCTCAACTTTTCTCGCATACACAACCATTAAAATGTGGTACAATACAAATTGCAGTTTTAGATATGAGAAAACCCATTCTCCAAATCCATATATAGTGGAACCATCCCTAAGAGAGACAGCTTAAAGAATCACACTGAATTCAAGACTATGCACAAAGGCCCTAACCTTGTAAATATGTAAATACACTGTAAATGTGAAGCACGGTACATATCATCCATTGTAAATAACATAAACTAGGTTGTTCTTTTTGAGCGGTACCTAATAAAGTTATTTTGAAACTTGGAGCTAAAAGAATAGGGTTAATTGTGATAAAGTTCAATTTGGATTATAATCAAAGGTAATAAGATCAAATAATTGAAAATTTATGATGTTTTGGCAATAATATTGTTTGAAATGAACCAGGTGATAAGGAAGATGGGTGTCATTATTATATAAAACGAGCACAAGCTTTCGGGTAAAAACCCTTCAACAGGCGGCTATCACATAGCAAGATGGATACGAATGGCAAGAGCTTCTCAAGTATATATAGCAGAGGTAATTTGTATAAACAGCGTGAAAAGAAAGAAGATGCAAATTAGACAAGAATGCTGGTTTTTACCCGAAAGCTTGTGCTCGTTTTATATAATAAGGACACCCATCTTCCTTATCGCCTGGTTCATTTTAAAGTTTACTAGAAGAGTTCCTTGCAATAATATTGTTACCATCATTAAAGTAGTAAATTTAATACTTTCTCTGATGATGGTAAACAATGTGCTGTTGCAGAAACTTTACAAACATTTCAATAAACACAGGGTAATAAGACCAAATCCAAATAAATAAATTGTGTGTGATGTTTGGGTAAACAGCATTGTTACCATCTTAAGACAAAAGTGCTGACAATGCTGTTACACAAACATCACACACTATTTATTTGTATTTGGTCTTATTACCTTGTGTTTATAATCTATAATCTAAATTGTGCTTTATCAAACATTTCAATAATTTGATCTTGTTTCCTTTTAAATAAGGTTAATCTCTCAGAGATAATCTCGCAGTGATAGCTGGATTAGTTTAGTTCAAAAATTGGATGAAAATTTATTCCAAAAGATAATGATAAAATACAATTTGGATTATAGATTAGAAACATAATGACCACATCCAAATAAATCATTATAAAGGTGATATGTTGGTGACAATACTCTTACTGAAATGTCGCATAATTTATTTATCTGGATGTGGTCTTGTTACCTATGTTTCCATAAGGCAATTTAAAAAATAAAGTTTTTTCCATTCCAAAGAGCTACAATTGAGGAAGAAAGAGGAAATATTAATGAATTTATTGATATGCTTTTTTCAAACTTTCTTTACTCTCTATTTTACTTCTCACAAAGGAATATTTTGGTATTTATAAAAAATAATTACATCTTATTTACATTCATCTTTACAATAAAATAAGACCTAATCTAAATAAATGAATAGTGTATGACTTTTGCTAGCAGTTTGGATACCATCATCAGACAAGAGAATAAATGAGAAAAATATCACGGCAAGTTCTTAAATCATACTGTTATCAAGTGTGTAAACAAGATAGCAGATAACTATACTATTTAAGAACATGCTGTGATATTTTTTTACAGTCTAACCTGCCTCTTCCCTGATGGAGATCCTGTTCCCAGCCTGGTCATAGTGCTTTGTATATATTCCACTTTATGCGGGGTTCAATCATCTATTTTGGTTAGCAGCCCGTAAATAAGATATTTCCATTTTTTATCATTTATTCTTTAGTCTGATGATGGTAACAACGCTGTTACGGAAACGTCACACACTATTAATTTATTTGGATTAGGTCTTGTATCTATAATCCAAATTGTGCTTTATCATTACATTTATCTTCTTATTGGCACTTTTATATTGTGCCTTTTATATATTATTATTCTTTTTTTCAAATTATATAAACATTGACACACAACTACTTAAGGTAGGCAAGGTTTGAATTATTTTTCTCTTATTGAGCACTTTTTGACTGAAGAGATGATAAGTAAAAGTTTCTGAAATGTAGAAATTCCTTAATTTGGATTTGGTTTCTGTCACGTTGTAATACAGTTGGAATAATTTTTAGTGTTGCTTATGAATGTGGCTATGGGCCAAGTAGCCCGTGAAAGTTGATAAGGAATTGGAACATATTTGTATGGAGAACTTGGTTGAGAGGTGTCACCATTTGAGAAGCAACCACCACCATTGTGATAGAATTCAACAATGATTATTCCTTATCTAATAATCCAACCTCAGATAAACCAAGAACCACTACTAAAAGACACCTGAAAAAACCAACTGCGTAAAGGGGAAAATTTTAAAATGTAAATTTTGCAGAGAGAACATTGATATATTCAAATTGTGCCTTATCATTTATAGACTTCAATGGACCTAAGAAGTTATTCTTCCTATGAGCTGAAGATAAAAAAAATCCAAATTGTGCCTTGACATTGATATATAAAAAGAAAGGAGATTGGATTATAGATTATAGCTACAAGAAAATAAGACCTAATCCAAATTAATTAATAGCGTGTGACATTTCTGTAACAGCGTTGTTACTGAAACATCACCCACTATTAATTTATTTGGGATTAGGTCTTATTTTCTTGTAAAGGTGATTGCTTTTGTTGAAATGACAATAACACCAAGCACTATCTATTGACTAGTAAACTCAGGTCATGAACAAAGCCACAACAACAGCTTTGGCAAATTTAGAATGCCCACATGGAGACCGAGGTTTCTGGCTTTGGCTCGCCAGTCCAAGTAGGCTTCAATTTTACGATATTCACATGGGATTCAAGAAATATTCAGAATTTTAGATGCATAGAAGTGGCTAAGCCAATAATATGGCTCCAGCAGTAATAGAGGAGAAAATTTTACAAGGTAAAAGGACCTAGCGTTGTTACCAAATGTCACACACTATTAATTTATTTGGATTTGATCTTATTACCTTGTAGTTTTAGTCAATACTCTAAATATGTGCCTTATCACAGGAGAAGATTTTCTTACCAAAACACAAATAGTTACAGTAGAACCTCCCTTTAGCAGACACCTCTCTATAAAGGACTGTTTGGCTCTGCAATTAGATGTCCTTTACAGGGAGGTTCTACTGTATTTGAATTTTGGCATATCAAGTTTTAGATTTTTTTGTTTATTCTATTTTTTTAGAGTCTATAGCCATAGAGAGAGAGAAAAACATACAAACTTGCTATAACACCATCTTTGGAACCAAGATGGCAGTTATTATAACCATGTGGTTGTTATAAGACTTTATAACGAGGTTCCACTGTATTGGATATATTGTCATACCATATTTTGAATTTTTAGAGTGCTGGAGATCCATTCTGTCTCTCATCTTTTTTTTTTTGCTTATCTCTAGTATACGTGGTACAGGCCATGATAATCATAGCGAGTAGAAGTAAGCGACTGCTTTTACTGCAAGTGCACCACATGTCTACACATGTGGAAAGCAGTTCGGATTTGCACTTACAAATGTTCCAGAGCCCTGTTTGGTTACTTGCACTCACTGGTGGGGTTGGACAATTGTCTCTCATCTAAACTCCTTTAAACTTTCATATAGAGAGAGTTGACTCTAAAAAAAATATTTGAAAAATGGCAATTTTTTAATTATATATATCATTTGACTTTTATATACATATATAAATGAATGCCTTTTATATTTCAAAAAGCTCTTTTTTCCATATATTAAAAAATGTATCTTAAAAAAAAAGTATATAATAAATATAATTTCTATATTATTGACTAGAAACAAAGTATCTCACAATTTATTGAAATGAATATACAGTAAAACCCTGCTAAAGGAAACTGGGGATATAGCAAACCTGACCTTATAACGAACCTGAAAATTTCTTTTTTTTATTTTATAATATAATGAACTATGGCTATAATGAACCATGGCTATAGTGAACCAAAGATTCAGTCCCATTGGGGTTTGCTAAAGAGGGGTTTTATTGAACTATGTCTTCTTCTTCTTTCTTATCTCCACTCATTTTTTCATCTCCACTCTAAGATCATTTTTTTCTCCCCATTGAATTTAAGCAAAAATATTTTTTAAACTTAATTCTATTGATGTTATGTGGCGCTGAGTTTGTTGTTGACACACATTAATATGTTATAATACCTTGATAAAGGTTGCCGTTCAGCTAACTGAATTATTTGTAAAATAAATGAATAAATGCCTTTTTAATTAAAGTCAATAATGTATTTTGGGGTTGCAGCTTGAGAATTGCACTTAGTACATAGTGGGAAAATTGAACTATGTAAATGATACAAGTAACAATTTCGACTCTGGAGATTAGAAACACAAGGTAATAACACCAAATCCAAATAAATAAATAGTATGTTGAATAAACACATTATTTATATTAATTTGGTCTTATTACCTTGTATTTCTAATCTATAATCCAAATTGTGCCTTACCGACTCCAGAGATTATAAAATACAGCAGAACCTCCATGAGAGGACACTCATGCTAGAGGACACCTCTCTACATAGGACAGTTTTCATTTGAAAAATTACCATTTTTACTATTTAGCAACTCTCTAATAAGAGGACACCTCTCCTTAAAGGACACTTTGGCTTTGCAATTAGGTGTCTTTTATAGAGATGTTCTACTGTAGCTAGAAAAGAGATTTTTTTTTCTTCCCCTCAACCATCCATAGGTTGGCAGTATTCTCAGAGCCTTCCTTCCTATTGCTTATTTTTTGATGGCATCGTAAAGTTTTCCAAACTGTCCAATCCTTCCAGACATCTCTCTTACAATTACTTTATCCTTACTTTCTCCCACCCTGACTGATAGAGACATGGTCAAAATGCTTACAAGTGAAGTTCAAGCGGCAATGTTCAGGGCGGGGATGATAACTAAGACAAGTTCTGGTGGTGTTAGGTCTAAACCATGGTTTGACGGGGAATACTACATAGCTAATAAAAATATGAAAGACAACCTTAAACTCTATTTAACACAGAATAATACAGATAAACAATATACAGAAAGAGAGGAATATATATATAAGACAATATATATATATATATATATATATATGATTTAGAATTTAAAAAAAAACTTTTAAACATAGGTGATAAAAAAGAGCTTTTTAAAATACATAGGCATTTCTATATAAAGGAATATATAAAAGAAACACACACTATAAAGAGTACATTCACAAAACTAATCACAATAGTATAATGCACTCACAGTAAACACCATGGAATATATAAACATTCATGATATATAGATATAGAAGCTCCCACATGTGTATTAACAACAGGCAATATATTTGACATTAACAACAAGAGCAGCAATAAGAAAGTAAAATGGAGGAATGTGTCAAAGAAAAATGAGGGGAGGGAAAATCCCAAAAATACCACTTTCTGTATATCACTAGGTAGGTAAGGGGGTATAAAATACAACAGAGGGTATATCAAACTGGACAGCCATTTTATAAAATCTAACAAATGATAGCGACAAACTTGGGGGAATGGCGATTGTGGTAAAAAGAGAAGGATGAGCAAGTAAAAACGATATGGCACCAAGAGTAAATATGGTAACAAAATCTCTTCAGTAGAAAGTTGTGGTTGGAAGTCGGTGTCATAGGAAGAAAGGAGACAGTACCTAAGGATATAGATAATATTCCAACAAGCAGAAACCAGTATTTCCAGGCTCAAAACTGGCAGCCATACTAGACTGCTCCTCTTCCACAAGACCTTTCCAAAATGTATCATCTGCAGGACCAAAGAGGCCTCAACAGACCACCTCTTGGAATGTATGGGACCTTCAAAACAGGACCTGTATTCCAACCCTACCAAGATTGTGAATTTGATCTATGAATATAGTCTCCATGACCTTGTGTAATTATACATTAGGATAATAGTAATAAAAAAGAAGATATTTAGATAAATGTAGGTCACTCCATAGAGTACATCTTTGGTAGAAAAACAAACATGGAGGGCATCCAATTCTAGCTTTAACTAAAATGTTCGTTTTGAAAAATGGTTAAGTAAAAATTGGGAATGAGCCATTAAATAATAAACAATGATAAAAAAAAATTGTATATATGTACATGGATACTTGTCACTTTGTGAACATGGGTGATACAAAAAGATGGAGGGTATAAAAAATATTGAACAACAACAACAATGGCAGGAACCAAACAAGAAAAGTATAAAACATATGATTTATATATTAAAAAAACATAATAATGATACCATCATGGGTATTCCTAACTATGGAAAGACGGCAGTAAAATATGATATAGATTCTAAAATGACTAGAATTATTGAGAAATATTTCATTAAATAAGAAAAAAAGGCATCTCCTGATCGTGCAACTTAAAATTGCTAATACCTTGTGTCATCTGTCAGAATAAATATCAACTGATCATCGCTTTTTAAATTATTTTAGAATTAGCCATTTTTGATTGCTCAAGAAAAGCTAACCATAGAATGGGTATTTGGTCAATATTCTGGAATAATAAAAAAAAAAACAGTGATTAGTTGATATTTATTGCAACAGATGGCGTAAGTCATCAGCAGCTTTGAGTTGTCTGATCAGAGGAGAGATGCCTTTTTTTCTTAATTTATCAACCTGATCCCAGTACAATTTCACTTTTATTTCATCAACTGGTATAAGTGGTGAACACTGTAGCTTGTAGAAATGTTGGTGCACAACTTACTTTTTGGAATTCAGTCTCACATGTATCACAACAATAGTATAAAAACTGCTAAATATTAAAAGGAAGGAAAAAAACAATAGAAAAAAAAAAAACATAAAAAGGTCAGGTGTTGATATTAAAAATAAAGAAGACATATCCTGACCAAAAGCACATGTGCTTTTTAGATGGCAGAGCGCCATCTAATGGAACAGAAATCAACTATTCATTGATTTAAACTGTTCCCTGATATTTGGCCAACCAATTTTCTTGATAAATCAAGAAAAGCCATCCCCGAATGCATTTTGCGCTGTTGGCGCTTGTCAGCATGGAGAAGCCTGTACCACTGCGACCAAAAATGTTTTTGGTCCCAGAGGCTTCATGAGAAACCAAGAAATGGTATTTAAGGCCAAATTTGCGTAAATATGCTTAGCACATGAAAAAAAAAAACAATAGAAAAAAATAAATAGCACATGTGCTTTTGGTCAATATATGCCTTCTTTATTTTTAATAAAAGGTATATGTGTAAATTAGAAGAAGAGAGAGAGGGCACAATAGAAGGAAGACAAAACAAAATAAAGTCTGAACAGTGTAAGTAAGATACCCATAGAAATGGTGCCTATACTGGCTTCAGAGATAATAAGACTTAATTACATCTGAAATCTCCATAGTTGGCTTTATTATTTAGAATGGATACATGAACAGGCCACATAACTCCCTAAACCCAACTTTAGAAAAAGAAAGACAAACTATATTAGAAAGATATGCAACTTAGATTATAGATATAAGAATCACAAGGAACAAGAGGCCAAATCTAAAAACAATAGAAGCTCCATGAGAGATCCCTCTCACTAGAGGATGCCTCTATACAAATGTCAGTTTTTATCACCAAAATTACCATTTTTAGCAACTCGCCATTAAGAGGACACCTCTTCCTAAAGGACATTTTGGCTCTGTAAGTAGGTTTTGTCCTTTACAGAGAGGTTCTATTGTATTGTATCAAACCTTTTTTTCTGAAATGAAGTGAAGAAAAAAAAAGATAATAAATACAAGGTAATAAGACCAAATAAATAAATAGTGTGTGACATTTCGGTAACAAAACTGATACTTAAATGCCACACACTTTTAATTTATTTGGATTTGGTCTTATTACCTTGTGTTTATAATCTATAATTCAAATTGTGCCTACTAAAAGATAATAATAAATTGTAATGAGAAAAAAGAGAGAGAATCCCTGAAAAATAAAATTGCAAACATCCACAACAAAATAAAAATAATAACAACTATATAAATAATAATAACAACTATATAAATAATAAAACTTCATGGTGCCAGAATACACAGTAGAACCAGTGATCACCCCCAGGGGGGGAGAGATATATAAAATGACCAGATGACAATGTAGTACTGGGTTAGAGCTGATGCATCAGGTTTCCATCTAAGACAAATTTGACTATAAATAAAAAAAATGACTAATAAATTCATACTTAGCAAATAATACAAGAAAATAAGACCTAATCCAAATAATTTAATAGTGTGTGACGTTTCGGCAACAGCATTGTCACCATCATCAGACAAAAGAATTAATATTATATAATATAAAAAATAAAAAAATTATTCTTTTGTATGATGATGGTGACAATGCTGTTGCTGAAACGTCGCACACTATTAAATTATTTGGATTAGGTCTTATTTTCTTGTATTATAATCTATAATTGGGCGAGATAGTACATAATTTTCTTTCTTCTATTATTCTATTATTCTATCATTTCAAAATATATTCAAAATAGACGCTAAAACCAAGTGCCATCTATTGACCATCTCTGAAAACTATCGGCCTCAGGTCGGTGACAAAGCCACAACACCAGCTTTGGTAAACTGAGAAGTGTCCACCTAGAGACCATGGTTTCTGGCTAATGGCCTTCGTCAGCCTAGGGCAGACTTCATTCCATTTTTTTTTTTTTTTTTCGGTTTCAAATTCACATAAATAGGTACCGCTCAGCAAGAGCAACCTAGTTCATGATAATTGAACAATGAATAATATGTGAAGGTTATTCACATATTAAACAAATTTTAACACGGGATTCAATCCCGGTTCATGACTGTCGGAATCGAGGGGGTTACCCACTCGTCCACCGACTTTTTTAATTCATTCCATGAGATCCACAAGGGATCTAATGGAATCTTTACAATCTATCAAAGAGGTGCTTAAATGACAGAGTGTCGAGGCCAAATCTATAGACAAAATAAAGATGGAAGTTTTCCCGGGTGGATATTGATCTCTAAATAAATGGCGCTTAGTTTTAAAGTCTATTTTAATGGGCAATCTTTATTTTTTTCAAGATATATATATGAGAGAGTAGGCCATTATATTTATGTGTGCCACCCCTCTTTATATAATATAAATGATATAAAAATAACAACAACAAAATTTTTAAAAGTGGTACATTATAATAAATTATGGGGATTTTTTTATACAGTAGAACCTCCACGAGAGGGACACTCATGCTAGAGGACACCTCTCAATAAAGAACAGTTTTCATTTGCAAAATTACCATTTTTACTATTTAGCAACTCTCCGGTAGGAGGACACCTCTCCCTAAAAGACACTTTGACTTAGGTGTCCTTTACAAGGAAGTTCTACTGTATTGAAAAAAAAAACAAGAGGGTATGAAGACTGACTGATACAAGCTTAGAGAAGACTGCTACTCAGGTGTCTTATGATACTTGTCCTGATGTCTGACCAGCTGAGAGGTCTTGCTCACCTTGTAGCCACACTCCGAGCAAGTGTGAGACTTGCCAGATTGGTGGATCCGCTTGTGAAGCTTGAGGGAGGAGGCCTGGTAGGTCTTGAACTCGCAGTAACGGCAGGCAAATGCTTTCTGGTCGATGTGAGTGCGCTCGTGGACGGCCAAATTGGACGCTTTTGTCGTCTGGTAGGTACACTTGGAGCAGGTGTAGGTTTTCTTGCCCACATGGCTGATTTTGTGCAGAGTGAGGAGTTTGAGCTCCTGGGTGGTGAAGTTACACATGAGGCAGGTGTAGTACCTCTTCTGAGTTTTGGGGATGTTGACCCTTTTTGGCTCGGTCTCGGAGTCAGAAGTGTCCGAGTCTATCTTCTTTGCTACACTCTTTATGATGGCTTCTATTTTGTGCTTGCGCAGGTGTTTATCCAGGTTTTCAGAGAGGCTCGCCCTGAAGCTACAATCTGGACATCCAAAAGGCCTTTCCTCAGGATCGGAGCACTTGTGTTCTTCCAAGAGTTCCTTAGAGGAAGCTGAGAAGTCGCAGTGGGGGCAGTTGTAGGACTTGGCTCGATACATGTGTGAGCTCTCATGGATGATCAGGGTGTGAAACTGTTCGCTGCTGAAGTCACAGTGAGAGCATTTGTAGGTGGTCTCTGGGTTACTAGCTTGCTCTTGCTCCTTTTTTGGAAGGCTTTTTTTTTCACTCGCTTTTTACGGGTGCTTTCATTGTCTGCACTGACTTTCTTTGCCTCTTCTGGTTGGGGAAGGGATTCTTTTTCAGGCGATGGTTCTTCCACTGGTTCTTCCGGAGGAGCCGGTGCCGGCTTGTGGTGCAGCAACTTGTGCTTGGCCAGCAGGGATCCATAGGCCACTCTGTAGCCACACTCATTGCACTCGTAAGACTTCTCCTGGATGAGATTTTTTATGGAGTTCCGATAGAACCACATTAAAGAAGCAATCTTGTCAATCTCTGAATAACACACAAAGTTGACAATTTTTAGTTCAAGCTAAGGAGTTAGAATTAAGCGAATCATATATAAGATGGTGCAATCCATAATGATATCTTGGTATAGTAATAGAACTCTAAGGTATTCACATGGTAGAGAGGACAGTGGTTGAATACAGGCTGTATAAATTTCCAGGAGATAAGAGTTTTCTGTTGAATTAAAGCCAGTTTTTAGTTATAGTCAGTTTAGATGATTTTAAACTTCATCACATCATTCTCCAAAGTGGATCTTTGAATGAGAATTGTTTTTTTTTTTTTTGTTTAAATGATCAAATCATGATAAATTTTCAACAATTGTACAATCCAGTTAATCCTGGACCAACATTAAACCTTTTAAAAGGTAATAAGACCAAATCTAAATAAATAAATAGCGTGTATTGTGTCTGTAAGAACGCTGTTACCAAAACATCCGACACTATTTATTCATTTGGATTTGGTTTTATTACCTTGTAGTTCTAATCTATATTCAAAATTGTGCCTTATTATCAAACCTTCTGAAAAACATCAAAAACAGAATATATCAAACAAGCGCAGCACACCATAAATTATATGCATAGGAAATAAGACTGTGTGTGCAAAGTGTTTTTTCTTTTATGTGCTAAAACAGCATGCACTAACACTTCATCAGGCCAAAGGTTTCACAAAGGCACACAATCCAGGACAACTTCATTATTGCAGCCTCTTTTATAACAGCAACAAGGTTAGAACATCATAAGTCCCAAGTTTTGAGAGTCTCAATTGTTTCAACTGTGGTGGTGGTGCTTATCTCCATGGTTAAACCAATTCCTGAAGTCCACTCCTCTCCAATTTTGTGATGGTAGTTATAGGCCTGGAAAATAGGTCCTCTATTGTTAGTTCTGCGCATGACATGATATGTTCCGGAGAAGCTTCTGCACTATTGCATTTCAAGTAGTTATTGAAGGTTTTTTGTCCTTTTTGAAATTTTAAGGTTTTATATGGCCACTTCTTAGTCTTGCTAAAGCTGTTTGTTGATTTCTATTGAGTTTTTGAAGTTCTTCTAATTGTTTCAATTGTTTGTACCAGTGATGATTTGGATAAGCTGTCAGTTTTGATTTATTTTCTTTTTTTATATACAGTATAACCTCGTTAATTTGACACACACCAATTCGACACTCTGCGATAATTCGACCATATTCTGATGTCCCGACCTCCGTGCCATCAAATAACAAACCATAATTCGACAATATCGATAATACGACATTTCCGATAGAGAGAGAGTTCAACCATTTTAAAATTTGACAGTTGAATGCTTTTTTTACATATAACTTTACCGCTAAAAAGGTATTACGGCGGCAGCAAGCGCCGACGATCGGCGGGCCCTGATAGGATTGCGCCTGCGCACTTTTGGTTAGTTTAAGTTTCACTTTGCAATGCCGTTGCTCAATGTCGCGAGTGTTATTGTTTTTTGTTTTTTTTTAAGCGGGAATTTAGGCATCGTGCCCTAATTAATAATATTATTTTATTTTTAATTTTCAGCATTGAAATATTTTAGTTATTTTAAAATTTACAAACAATTACCTTTTAAATAAATAAATCTTTATAAAATGTAGCCACAATGATTATGATGACATTTTATTTCAATATTCCATTTCCATGTTATTATAAAAGATTTAAACATAAAATCAATAACACCTGCAGCAGCAGTGGATGTCTTTAATACAATAAAATCTCTTTGTTTTTTAAAATACATTTTTGAGGAAGAAAGACATGCATGTCTTTTAAAAATAGACCATTTGGAATACATCCTGAAAAGAATTTCAGAGCAAAAACAGACATCTATAAAGGAATTTTTTAAAAGATCATGATTCTTTTTGAATAATATTTTTAATATTTTTTTTTTATTTTCAATATTTATTTCCTTTCAACGGCTCTTCTTCAATTAGAATAAAATATTATTTGTAATTATTTATGTTTCAAAAATATGTATTAATGCTATTTTGTCCCTGATACTAAAAGTTAATCATGAAAATAAAAAAATAATACAAAAAGTACACACAATGGTTTCAATTAATATCATTAATTTATATTACAAAGCAATTTTTTAAAAATATTATTTTTGCGAGTTAGATGATTAGCTAATCATCTAACCTTAATTCAACACTTCCTTTAATTCAACTGAAAGCTCTGATCCCTTGGGGTGTTGAATTAAAGAGGTTCGACTGTATTTATATATTTCTTCAAAGGTAACATTATTGCTATTGCTTGGTAAGTCACACTTTTTTTGCTAATTTGTCTGCCTCTTCATTAAGAGGTATGTTGACATGGGAAGGGATCCATTGGGAGTTTATTTTTGTTTGTTTTTTTTGTTTAGAGTTTTGAGTTTTTTGTATATTAATTTTGTTGTTTTATCATTATATTTTTTGGGGATGAGATATGTTGTATGGCACTTTTGTTGTCTGAGAAGATCCAAATTTCATCATAATTCAAATGTGGTTATAACAACAACATAGAATCTTCATTTTACATTTTATAATTATATTTATAATTATATGTAATTCTGCTGTCCTAAAAGCTTATGTCCATAGTTCATCTAAAATACCCATTCGAAGAGTCAAGCATCTCAGTATCACTATAAAAGGAAGTTCCAAAAATGCAATATAACAGCGGTATGGTAGATTAAACTGGCGAAACCGCTGGGAGGGTTCACACACTGATGAGTCAGGCCCTCCCTATAATTTTTCCATTGCAGTAAGGGCAGTAGAAATTATTTTATTTTAAAAAGAATATTACGCGTCTAAAATAGTTTTGTAATTTGATAGAATCTTCATCTTCAGTGAAGATGTGTTATGCCGAGATTCAACTGTATAGCTTTTTATTATTATCCCTAGTACATGTGGTACAGGCCATGATAATCATGGTGGGCAGTAGTTAGCGACTGTTTTTACTGTAAGTACACCCCATGTCTATACACGTAGAAAGCTGTTTACAGAGCCCTATTTGGTTACATACACTCACTGTGGGATTGGACTTTTGCAAGAATTGAGGGGCCATTGGAGCAATTTTATTATTCAGAATAAAGTGGCCAATGCAGGATTTGATCCCAAGTCATGGCTGTCAAAATCAAAGGTTTATACCAGTCATAAAGGTGAATAGAAGAAGAAAAGGCACAATTTGGATTATAGATTATAAACAGATCTTATTACCTTAGGTAAATATAAGAACTAATTTCCTGTATTTGTGAAATTGAAACATAACATGGATGTGGTCTTGCTACCTTATGTTTTCAAGCTATGATCTAAATTGTACCATATCATATTTAGAATGTTATGATATTAAACAAATAATTAAAAAATAATTAAGAGAATTTTAGGTCTACACAAATGTTTCTACATATATTAATCTACACAAATGTTTCTACATAGGTCAATCTAAATCATTAGAAAAACAAAAGGAAGGCCACAAGGTAATAAGACCAAATTCAAATAAATAAATAGTGTGTTGTGGATTTGATGGATTTGGTCTTATTACCTTGTGTTTATAATCTATAATAACTCCGCCTTTGCTGGTCCCAAGCCCAGATGAAAAAGGAGGGGGAGCAGTAACAAGCTCACTAAAAAACCTGGGCTTCAGCTGGCCAGCTGATAGTACCCTGTAAGGGCTCCTAATCCAGGGATACAGGATGAGCAGTGTTTGTACTCCAATGTTAAGAGCGGCTGCACATGGCGTCTGTTCCTCATGTCAGAGGCAGCCATTTCTTTTGGAGCTAAGTAGGCCTGCCACTGAGTAGTGCTCCCTGTCTTAATGACAAAGGCAGACGCATTCTACTTCATCCAATCATGATGTTGTCACTGTATTGACTCATCCATTGATGTGCTCTACTCATCCCCAACAGACACCATCAAGTCTCAAGCTTAACAAGCTTGACACCCTTATATGATTGAGTGGAGATAAGAAAGAAGAAGAGAAGATAATCTATAATCCAAATTGTGCTTTACCAAAAGGAAGGACTTTTAAATTGTAGGAAATGTTGTAGAGTGGAAGTGTAATTCTCAATGCAAACATATTATAAACTCATTAATTTGACTAATGATAACTTACCACTTGCGATAATTCAACCATTTTTTCGAGTCCCAATCTCAAGCCTATCAAATAATAAACATTAATTCGACACCTTTGATAATTAAACCAATTTTTAAAATTAAATTTTGATGACATTAGATATTTCTTGTTTAAAAAAAAAATTATTGTCAAAAAAATTACAATACTTTGGCATGTGGGACACACAGGCTGTATAGTTAGCATACCAACACCATGTTTAAAAGTTTTACAATGTGTCGCAACTGTCGGCGACAAAATGGCACGCAGTTTGTTCATCCAGGATGATGAACATAGGGTGGAATTAGTGAAGTGTCAAATTAACGAGAGGTATATAATCTATGTTTAAATAGGGAAACATTAAAAATACAGTTAAACCTGTCTATAGCACCCCCTCTAAATAGCACCTCCCTCTCTATAGCGCCCAATTTTAAATACGTAGTACAATGCGATTTACATTAAAAGTGACCTGTCTATAGCACCCCCTCTCTATAGCACCCTATTTTGGCGAGTCCCAAGAGGGGGCGCTATAGACAGGTTTAACTATACTATTTTAATCTAAGTGAATAAATGCAATGGGAAGAAAGTGGATAAATTTATAAAATAAAGGCTAAACATTTTATTTAAAAAATCATCATCTTTAAAGAAATTCACAAGGTAATAAGACCAAATCCAAATAAACAAATAGTGTGTGATGTTTCGGTAACAGTGTTGTTACCATCTTCAGACAAAAGTGCTAAATAAGAAAAAATACCACAGTATGTTTTAAATAGTTATCAAGTGTGTAAACAAGATAGCAGATAATAAGAAGATAGTTTTCTGAAATCCTAAAATATTATTCTTAGAATTAAAAGTGGAAAAAACTCACTTTTTTTTTAGATAAATTAAAAGCATATCTATAAATATCATATTTTAATTATATCATAATAAAAGTGGGTTTTTCCACTTTTAATTCTAAGAATAATATTTTAGGTTCTCAGAAAACTATCTTATTCTAATCTGCTATCTTGTTTACACACTTGATAACAGCAACTATTTAAAACATGCTGTGATAATTTTTTTCCCATTTAATCAACACCTGCCTTTATTTTATCTTCACTGGCCTGGGGAATCTAACCTTTTTTGAACAACCTTGGTTGCATGCAGCACCTTGGTATTTGCTATAGTGGCTTGTCTGCTTGCTACATTATTTTTGGGCTCGAAAATCATACATTTTGGTTAGTAG
Organism: Cordylochernes scorpioides; assembly: GCA_030710605.1. Taxonomy (NCBI): domain Eukaryota; kingdom Metazoa; phylum Arthropoda; class Arachnida; order Pseudoscorpiones; family Chernetidae; genus Cordylochernes; species Cordylochernes scorpioides. The sequence goes on from CP092865.1 coordinate 25,983,228, forward strand.
CCTTTAAAACTTTATTCTCTCTTTTTTCTCATTCAGTACTTTTGTCTGAAGATGGTAACAATGCTGTTACTGAAACGTCACACACTATTATTTATTTGGATTTGGTCTTATTACCTTGTCTTTTAACTCCGCCTTTGCCGGTCCCAAGCCCGGATGAAAAAGGAGGAGGGGGAGCAGTAACAAGCTCGGTAAAAAACCTGGGTTCAGCTGGCCCGGCTGATAGTACCCTGTAAGGGCTCCTAATCCAGGGATACAGGATGAGCAGCGTCTGTACTCCATGTTAGGAGCGGCTGCACATGGCGTCTGTTCCTCATGTCAGAGGCGGCCATTTTTTTTGGAGCTAAGTCGGCCTGCCACTGAGTAGTGCTCCCAGTCTTAATGACAAAGCAGACGCATTTTACTTCACCCAGTGTGGAGATAAGAAAAGAAGAAGACCTTGTCTTTATAATCTACTAGCCGAATGACCCGGGCAACGCCCGGGGTTTACCCGATTAAATGCTTTTATTAAAATACTATTCGTTACAATTATAAATTGGCGCCGTGGATGTCATTCTTGTATAATATATAAATGAGTTTTAAAAATTGTAAAAAAAAAAAAATGCATCGGCCGGGAATCGAACCTGGGGCGCCCGCCACTATAATATATAAATGAGTTTTAAAAATTGTAAAAAAAAAAAATGCATCGGCCGGGATTCGAACCCGGGGCGCCAGCATGGCAGGCGAGCATTCTACCACTGAACCAAAAGCAAACGGTGACAGAAGTGTCTCGCGCATTGGCGGCGCCATCGTAGCAAACCAATAGGAGAGCGCCATTCCAAAAAAAAGCGAGTGGGGGGGCATGATGGGGGGGGGGGGGGCAAAGGTGGCGTGATCGTAGCCAACCAATAGGAGAGCGCCATTCCAAAAAAAAAGCAAACCGTGACAGAGATGAGGAATGACGCTCGTAACTGTATATAGAATAATCCAAATAGTGCCTTTAATCTTTAAAGAAATTGTTTATGGTTGTTTTTACTTTTAGGCTAGAACCCTATTCAGTGTGTATTCTAGCTGACCAATCTCCAAAAGACATCTTTCTTCTCTTCTGTATGTTATATCAAATATCAGAATGTTACTCTCTAAGATATCAAATTGTTCATGTCGATGACTAGCGACCACTGAAATTGTCCAAGTTGTAACATTGTGCGTGACATCAGCACAAATATTTGCAACACATTATAACACTAAGCAATAACGCGCCATCTATACATATAAAATTAAGGATTTAAAAGCACGAAAGTTTCTTTTATACACAATACAAACTTCTACTGCCCTCACTGCGATGAAAAAATATATCGGGAGGGCTTGGCTCATCAGTGGTGAACCCTCCAGCGGTTTCGCCAATTTAATCCACCAGACCGCTTCTCAGAGCTCTAATACTGTATTGGGCGATTCTGCTTATATATGCAGCACTGAAGGATGGAATCTCAGATATGGTTTTCAAGAAAATATGGACATAAGCTTATAGGACAGTAGAATTACGTTCAACTACATCGTTTTATACATTATAACACTTTTAACTATTGATTTAGGAAGATGACTGCCTTCTTTGACATATACAACGGAATGGTTTGAGATTCTTCAGTCACAACACAGGGGGATAGAGTACACCATACCCACCAGAAATTATACTTTTGATCTCTGCAAGTAGTTTTCATATATTTTTTACAACTTGTTCAAAGTGCATATTAGCTTCAAAATGTGTAAATGTTTGTGAACTATTGAATATTTTTATTATTCTATCCGAAGAATATTTATTTTATACTCTCTCTCTCTCTCTTCCAATGTCAAACAAAATATTTAAAAATAATAAAAATTTTAATTTCCTATCATACCCATCGGAAAGATGTCTGGGTGACACATATCTGGACGCTCGCCGACACCCTCCGTCGCAGAAACTCACTGACTTAACGGTCGCTGAGATGGTACAAAGAGCTCAAGGCTAGCGTCGCATCGTGTTTGGGATGTAATACGTACAGTGGGCCACAATGTGTGAATAAAATGATATTATTATAACACTTTTAAGCATTGTACGTACACACTAACTACAGCCTCTGTGCCCCAAAGTATTGTATTTTTAGCAATTTATATTTATACAAGGATTCTCTATTGTCAAAATTTTATTTGAAAAATTGCCCGAATTTTTGATGGTGTTGAATTATCATTGGTCAAATTAACATTGGTTATTTGATAGACTGTGTGATGACAACATGGTTGAATTATCGTGTGCAGAATTAATGAGGTTATACTCTATTTCTACGGTCCTCAAAGCTTTATGTCCATAAACTCCTTTAAATTCAGTAAAATCTCCATGAGAGGACACTCACGCTATAGAGGACACCTCTCTATAAAGGACAGTTTTATTGGTAAAATTAGCATTTTTACTATTTAGCAACTCTCCGGTAAGAGGACACCTCTCCCTAAAAGACACTTTGGCTCTGTAATTAGGTGTTGTCCTTTACAGGGAGGTTCTACTGTATATATTATATACTAAATATACTTTTGAAAGCCATTTTAAATACTAACATTTGAAAATATGTAATAGCATTCATAATTTGCTTTGAAATAAAAAATATTTTAATATAATAAATATATATATTTGGTTATTGGATGTGTAATTATAGTTCAGATAATTTATTATATAATATGGTGTCGCATTTTAAAATAAACGAACCGGTGTTCAAGATATTGTAAAATATACCTATATTTAAATTTTCAGGGCGCCACACACAGAATGGTTCGAAATTTTTGATTATATATTAAGTTTTATTCAAGTTATATAACAACTACTATCAAAGTATATAATAAATTGATTTTTAAACAATCGTTTGGATGTTGACAAGAAATATGTAGCCGGACGAACACGAAACCGCTTTCAAATAAATGCGACTAAAATCAAACTTTGTAACATGTAGTAGGTCTTTTATCATTTAAATTATCAATAATATGCCAGAACATGTTTATATCAATACCAATTCTCTTCTTTAATTACCTAAGATATTTATTTAAACTATTTAAAAGGACTAAGTAGCCCTTTTAATCTTTTTGTTGTTTGTAAACAGACATCTTTCTAGGTAAAGCATTTTCTAGAGTCAATTTTTTTTTTAAATCGATCACTCTATAATTATTAAATTTTATAATAATTAAAATATTTGCTTGAATTCTATATTTTCACAATTTAATAAGAAATACACACAAATTTGATATTTAAAAAAAAAATGATGCTGTTTTATTTAATTTTTAAAATATATAAAATTGCAACTCTAGATATTCGACTCCCGAGATTAAGTAATAAGATTTTAAAATCACATTATTAATATGATGCATTAGCGCGCCATTCTGTTTTACATTGCTGGCATGCCCAGCAAATAGTAAGGCATTAAGCAGTAGAACTTCCATGAGAGGACACTCCCGTTAGCGGTACCTCTACAAAAAGAACAACATGACTCTACAATTAAGTGTAGTTTCTATTGTGGAGTTCATTCTACATAACAAATCCATATAATATATAGGTGGCATAACCTAGAAAACATTTATATATAGCTTTAAATTATATTCAGATCAATTTTTAAAATATGTAATTGCTGATATTTGCCTCAAGTAATTATATTTTTATAATATATTGAATTAACCTGGTTCCTGAAGCGTGCATAAAGAAATTTGTGTAATCAGCATGACGTTGGTAGTATATATGATATAAAGTTACGTGAACATTTTTGTTCTAAAGTAAATAAAACTTAAATGGAATAAGGCCACTTTGATAATACCCAACTTTCTTATGTTCTATTCATATATAGAAGGGGCTTAGAAGCAAATGCGGTCTAGAAAACAAAATTTGACAAAATAATTGTTTTATATTACATGAATTTATAAATATTGAATATATAAAATTTGATATATCAGAAGTATATATATATTTTTCTAAATGGTAGGGTCAAAAACAAAAAAAAATTACATACAATATAAAGACAAATTTACAATGAACTTAACTTTTAAGCGACTCCTAATAATGAAATAGATAAAAGAAACAGACTTGTTGGAAATTAGAAAAATTGGAAATTAAGGCTAAATATCAGATGCATTAAATAATACACAGTCCTTTCAAGACAGTTTTTAGAGAAGTTATAAAAATTCCCAAAAATGGCAATAAAGCTGAAACGTTATAGTTGTTATTTATTTATTTGATGAGTCATGTTTTTGAGATGTCATTATGTTGAGTTGAGTACTTTTTGTTTTATATGTCTCTATTATATTTTTATTTATATCTAATCATTGTGTTATATGTATATATGTATAAATCAAATTTCATTTTAAGAAGGTATTAAACAATATAGGGGCAGCAGAGATGTCACCGCGTTTGCCAGGTTCGCAAAAGAGGACAACGAAGAGCAAGGAATATGGGACCTTTTAGCTTTTAGCTGTATACATTCCTGTCAAGAGAGACACATGCACTCGAGGTTTCCCCAGAAAGAGATAATTTGGATCTCTCCAGACATCTCCGCACAATTTATCTAAAAAATAGCAATAGTATGTTAATGTTTTGTAATATCTCTTTAATACGAATTTTCAATTATTGGATATTTGTGTCATTTCACCCCATACCATCTAAACTAATGTAAACATTATTTCTATATATATATAATTCAGTGTATGTATATATATGTTTGTTGGCTATACACGTCTTCAATAAGTACCTAATATGGCTGAAATTTTAACAGGACATAGAGAAAAATCTGAAAGAGTTTATTGCCTCATTTTTAGCCAAAAAATTAAAATTGAACAAGTACTGGAAAAAAATAGTCATTTTTCAGTCCAGAAATTATGATGAAAATGTTGCTGTATCATGTTTGATTGTCAGAAATAAAATTATTTCAGGGAAAAATTTCATAAAGCACAACACCTATGAAGTCAGGTCATTTCCAGTAGACAGGAAAACATTCATTCGAGCAGAAGACACATGAAACCAGGTCAATTCTCTAAAAAAATTAGCTGAGATCATAGTAGATATCTCTATATATAAATGTTAATATATATATCCACATATATGTATATATCTTTATAAAAATCTAAAACATACTTTCAGTCAAATATTCACTCTCCACTGAGTTGATTTTTATAATATATATATTTATATATACTTTTTTCCACATATATTTATGTCTTCATAAATTTGATTCAGTAGAGAGAGAGAGAGAGGTTGTTTGCTAGTTATAAATAAATTGTATATATTTACTCACACACATTTCATTAATAACATACAATATTTTTTGAAGAAGGAGAAATGTAAAATCAAAACATTTACGAAATGCCCCAAATGCGATTTCCAGCCCGCCAGTCCTGAACATCTATTGAATTGTATCAAATCCTCCAAAAAATACCTCTGGGAAAACCCAGGACCTATAATAGAAAAGCTGAGACAATGGGACCTAATGGAGATCGTTTTAAACGACTTGAGGAATAAGCAACAACAACAATTCAATATTTTTTTATTGTCAATCAAAATTTTGAAGAACATTATGCGCATTTTTGTAGCCCTTATTTGAAGTTGTATTATTGTATAAACTAAACATCCAGTAGAGTGAAGTAAAGATGGGTATAGGAATAATAAAAAATTAAACAAATAACAAGTTAGATAAATAACAGAGAGGAGTTATAACTCAATTTAAAACTTTATTTCAAAAGGCAAAACAAAAATCTACATGAAAACATTCCGTTTGTGGTGCCTATTAAAGGAAAGATACAGTTTGGGTGACATTGACGACATTGCCCTTGTCATCAAAAGAGAAACAGTGCACTTTGCCATCTAGAGATACCGCGTTGATCTCACCCCGTCTTAGGGGATTGAAGGCCGCAACACACGCCGAGCTGGATCCTGTGTAGTATCGTGCCAATGACCATTGTTCATACCAAACCCACGACCTCTGGTTCAGTTCAGGCTTACTGACTGCGAATACATGGACTGTATTTTTGTTACTGCTCACACAAAGATAGTCTCCTTCCAGGCTGAAATTCATGTTTGTGATAATGCATGCTTCTCTACCTCGGTAGACTCGAGTGATCTTCTTATTCATTTCCAAGCTGTAGATAGTGATGTAAGCTCCCAAGTTGTCTGCCCAAGCTATTAGTCTACCGTCGTCACTTAGGCACATGAAACTGACTCCTGAAATGTCATTGATAATATTCTTTATAATAGGACTTTTATTTATATCAAAGATAAATATGCAATTTTGGCTGGGATAGGCTAATATGTTAACATCTTTCTTGGAAATCATGGCACATACTCCTTTAGGGGAAGCAGAATTGGGAAGGTGAAGGTGTGCTCTAGTGTGTCGATGGAAAGCAGGCTGATATCCTGTGGGGAAGCCAAAATTAACTTATCCTCCCTCGATATGATGTTGGTCACATCAAAGGATAATTCTTTCGCGGATACAAGCTCTTTTCTTTCTAAATTCCAAATGTTGATTATTGTTTTATCTCCAATTTTAGGCGTTGTAAAGACAAGTAATTTGTTGTTCCTTGCTAAATCTGCGATTGTGGCGTTCTGGCAATATTCCTTGTCTAGGTTAGTTAAGGTTCTACCATACTTGAAACTTACAACCTGAATTCCTTTATCTTCATTTATGGTTATAAAAAAGTTATTAGCCTGAATAATTCTTACGAACTTCAGTTTTGATTCGGTTCCAGACATTTTTCCTTTTTTATTGAGCTAGCAAAAAAAAAATTCAAATAATAAATACGTGTAATATCAATTGAAGTAAAACACGATCTTGTTCAATACTTATCAGCTTGATTCCTGGAGTGCAAAACACTTCTCTCTTTTATTAGATAAGATAAAAGAAAAATAATATTTCTCTTTTATATGTGTGGTCAAATTCTTCCAAATTTTAATATTATAAAATATTCTGATGTGTTTATTTTGTATATATATATATATATATATATATATTTAAAATGTTTTTATTAAATTTGAAGGAACAATTTTATATATTATATAACTAGACGAATGGCCCGGGCAACGCCCGGGTTTTACCCGAGTGCGTATATATTTTAAAAACGTTTTAATTCAAATACTATTCGTTACAATTATAAATTGGCGCCATGGATGTCACTCTTGTGAAACGTCCCGTTCCAAACTGTGTGTTTTTAAAATGTTTTAATTAAAATACTATTCGTTACAATTATAAATTGGCGCCGTGGATGTCTCTCTTGTGAAACGTCCCGCCCCAAACTGTGTGTTGTTTATGTTGTTCTTGTGTCTATTTGATCACGCAGAATGCAACTGAACTAAGTATTTATTTGTTAACATCTATTTATGATAACATGGTTATATATCTACGAGTGTTTACAAGTCGAGTCGGCCGTGTTGCCGGATCAATCATAACATGTTTCCTTTAAACAAAAATAAAAAAGGATTGCAGTTCTCCTAGTCTCTATAACGCAAAGGTTTTCTCACTGTTCTACCACTGCGGGTTCGCACACTAGGAGAAGTAGATGATTCTTCACCTTTCTTGGCAATGTCCTCCCTTGGATCATATGCTCTTCTGTTTTCGGAAGTGGGTCTTCCGTGATCTTGTATGTTGTCATCCATGGCTGTCCCTGCTTGAGATCCAGGAATGCTTGGACTTTGACTTGTTGGGGCAGAATCTTCTACACTGAACTTTCTCGGTCTAAGGTGAGACCTGTTCCTGCGGTATTCAGAACCACTGGTGTTTTCACCATATATGAGCGTGGAGTTTCATGCTTTGCGGTCACTGTTGCCGGAACCCATTTTCTATGCCTTTCCTGCAACATGATGTTGTCTCCTACTTCCAAAGGTCTCAAAATTCTCTTTGGACTTCCTGCATACTTTTGTTGATGGTCTCTCAATTTTTGATAATTCTTTGTTGTGTCAAACAGTGGTTTCAACTGTTGTCGGGTGTATGTCGAAAGAGTTCTCACAGATCTTCCCATAAGCATTTGGGTCGGAGATGGCAAGTCATACTTAGGTGTGTTGTTGAACTCCATCAAAGCCAGATTGGGATCTCTTCCTGACTTCACAGCTTTAATTATCAGTCCTTTGATGGTTTGAATTGTCCTCTCAACTTGTCCATTAGATCTTGGATATTTGGGACTGGAGGTTTGGTGTTTGAATTCATATTTCTGAGCAAAATTTTTGAATCCAGTAGAGTTAAAAGGGGGTCCATTATCCGAAACTAGAGTTCTTGGAATTCCATGAGTCCTGAAAATGGTTTTCAACTGCATGATGGTTTCGGTTTCTCTTTTGCTTGATAATTTCCGGATTTCAACAAACTTTGAGTGGTAATCGACAACCAAGATGGAACTGGTTCCACTCACCTCCATGAAATCTACAGCAATTTTTTCCCATGGAAATTCAGGGATTTCATGAGCTATTCTTGACTCCTCAGGATTCTTTCTTGAATATTCCTGACATGTTCTGCACTTTTCCACTTCATTTTCTACTTGTGTTATCATGCCTGGCCAGTAAAATGCTGATCTTGCTTTTTCTTTGGAAGCTGCTATGCCCTGGTGTGATGAATGAACAACCTGCAGGATTTCTTTTCGAAGAGTCGATGGCACCATGATGCAATTTCCTTTGTAAACAATTCCGTCACTCACATGAATTTCATCTTGAAATTGCCAGTAGGGTTTTGCTTCATCACAGACCTTAGTTTTATATTTCGGCCATCCATTCTTCGCATACTCTATTAGTTGTATCAAGGTGTGGTCCCCATGAGTTTCCTTTTGTAGTCTCTTTATTTTTTCATCTGTGGTAACCAGCAACATGTGCACTGATTCAGTTTGACCTTCTAAATAGCTTGTGTCCACCTCATCTTTTAATGGATCTCTAGACAGATGGTCAGCTACAAACATGTTTTTCCCTGGTGTAAACTTCAAAGATATTTGAAATCTCATGAGACGTAAGACCATTCTTTGCAGTCTTGGGGAAAGCTTTTCTAAAGGTTTCTTAACAATACTCAGGAGAGGTTTGTGGTCAGTTTCCCACAATAACATCATTTCCCCAAATATAGTACTGGAAGCGTTCACATCCAAAGACTATAGCCAAAAGTTCTTTCTCTATCTGTGCGTATTTTCTTTGAGTTGCATTCAGGCTGAAGGACGCATACTCAATTGCTTGTCCCCCTTGCATGAGCACTGTACCATACCATATTGGCTTGCATCAGATGAAATGGTGATTGGCTTGGTTGGTCAAAAAAATGTCAATATTGGAGCATTCGAAACCATATTCTTGAGTTTTTCAAAACAATCATTTTCTTCGCCTCCAAATTTCCATTCACTCTTGTTGCTTATCAATTTCCTTAGAGGTGCAGTCTTGTCAGATAGATTAGGAATGAATTTGCCAAGGTACGTTACCATACCTAAGAATCTTTGGACTTCAGTCTTGTTCTCAGGTCTTTTCAACTTTTGTATTGCCTCTGCTCTTGAAGCTTGAATGGCTATTCCATCTTGACTGATTATATGGCCTAAGAAATTTACTTTGTCGACAGCTATCTGCTGCTTCTTAGCATTGAGCTTGACATTATTTTCTTCCAACCTTCGAAGAACTGTTTCAAGGTTTCGGTTGTGCTCTTCCATTGTGTTTCCATAGATCAAGATGTCATCCATATAGCAAGCAGTTCCCTGGAGACCTGAAGGATATTGTTTATGCATCGCTGGAATACCTCCGATGCACTGTTCAATCCATAGGGAAGTCGCTTGAACCGGAATCTTCCAAAGGGAGTCGCAATGGTGCACAGGTTGGTGCTTTCTTTGTCTAATGGGACTTGCCAGAGAAAGCTGATGATGCATCAAATACAGAGAAAACTGTAGCACCTTTCAATTCAGAAAATATTGTTTTCAGCTGTTGGCAGAATATAGCGCTCTCTCTGAACATATTTGTTCAGTTCCCTGGGGTCCATGCAAATTCTGACATCCCCAGAAGGTTTTTGTACCACTACAATAGGGTGTGTCCATTCGCTTGGTTCTTCAACTTTTTCAATAATGTCAAGTTTTTCCATCCGTTCCAATTCTGCTTTAACTTTTTCTCTATTGGAAAAAGGAAATTTTTCTGCTTGGAGCAATAACTGGAGTTGTATTTTCATTTATTCTAATCTTGTGTTCAATTGGCAGTCTTCCTATGCCTTCAAATATATTTTTGTGCCTGTTCAAAATTTCTTTTGCTGAATTGTTCTGCTCTGTTTGGACAGCATCACATTTCTTAATTAGTGAAAGCTTTTCAATAGCTTCTATTCCTAAAATTGTTGATAGTATCCATCAGCAATGAAAAATTCTAGACTTTCCGTCTTATTTTTAGTTTTGCAATTTAGTGTGGAAATTCCTTTTATCTTGATTCATGTCCTGTATATGATGTTAGCTTTCGGTTAGTCTGAAATATTTCCAAACCTTTCATTTGTCTGGTGAATGTGTATGGCAAAACATTTACTTCTGCTCCAGAGTCCAACTTGAAACATATTTCCTTTCCATTCACTATGATGGATTTTTTCCATTCCAAAGTATGGACTACTTTTGCTTCATGTATTGACCATACAGTTTCTTCTGTTTCATCATTCAGACTTCTGATAGCTGAACTTTTACAGAAAGTTGCAAAATGATTCATCTTTTTGCATTTGGAGCATCTTTTACCCATGCAGGACAATTTTTTGCTCTGTGAGACTTTCCACACCTTTGGCATTTGAATTCTTTTTCAGATTCTTGATTTTGTTTTGGACTGTGTTTCTTTTCATATTTTCTTATTTGACAAATGTTCTGGTTGCTCTGCATGATCTTGATCTGTTGCTTGCTTATTTCATCTGTTTTGCACATTTCAATGGCTTTTAGAAGAGTTAAATTGGGCTCTCTTAAGAGGCGTTCCTGCAAAGCCTTGTCTTGTATTCCATACACAATGCGATCCCTAATTAAACTATCCTTTTGTGATTCAAATTCACATGATGTGGATAATCCTTTTAGTTCTGTTATAAAACTATCAATGGATTCACCATCCTTCTGGGTCGCTGAGAAAAATTTGAAATCTTCAAAAATGACGTTCTTTTTAGGCTCGCAAAAATCATCAAATTTGTTTATTACAAGATCGAAATTTTCTGCTTCATCTTCTTTTAAATGAAATGTGTTGAAGACTTCCAAGGCTTCTTCGCCAATAAAATTTAATAAAATGGCAACTTTCAGTTTATCAGGCTTTGTGGCTTTTTCTGTTGCTTCAAGATAAAGCATTAATCGCTGTTTGAACCTTCGCCAATTTTCCGCTACATTTCGTGCAAGGCGAGTTCGCTAGGCTAACAAAGTCCATGTTTTCTTTTTTTCACTAATATTTGTCAATAATATTTTTATTTGAAAAAGTACTCACTTTTCCGCTGCCACCATGTTGTTTATGTTGTTCTTGTGTCTATTTGATCACGCAGAATGCAACTGAACTAAGTATTTATTTGTTAACATCTATTTTATGATAACATGGTTATATATCTACGAGTGTTTACAAGTCGAGTCGGCCGTGTTGCCGGATCAATCATAACACTGTGTGTGTCTTGAAAATATAAAAATAAAAATGTGAATTTTCATAAAGATTTCATCATGTCGATTTTTTTTTTGCATTTCACCTACTAAATCGATAGAGATAATTACATTTGGCAACATGAACTTAGGTATATTGACCTAAATAGAAAACTGCATAGTAATAAAGATTATTTTTTAAAGGCACCATATCGTTTTTTTTCAATAAAATCGAACAAAAATTAACGATAAATAACGATAATTGCCTTAAAAAGAATTGCCTTAAAAAAAAGAAACATTCGCGGTGATTTTGTCTTGCATTCGTTTATACAATTATTATTTACGAATGACCCGGGCAACGCCCGGGTTTTACTCGATTAAATGCTTTTATTCAAATATTATTCGTTACAATTATAAATTGGCGCCGTGGATGTCATTCTGTATAATATATAAATGAGTCTTAAAAATTGTAAAAAAAATGCATCGGCCGGGAATCGAACCCGGGCCGCCCGCGTGGCAGGCGAGCATTCTACCACTGAACCACCGATGGTTATGAAAAATCCCATCCGTGAGCTTCAGACAAACAGACAGAATAAGGCAAATAAATAAGTAGATACGAATGACCCGGGCAACGCCCGGGTTTTACCCGATTAAATGCTTTTATTCAATACTATTCGTTACAATTATAAATTGGCGCCGTGGATGTCATTCTTATATAATATATAAATGAGTTTTAAAAATTGTAAAAAAAAAAAATGCATCGGCCGGGAATCGAACCCGGGCCGCCCCCGTGGCAGGCGAGCATTCTACCACTGAACCACCGATGGTTATGAAAAATCCCCATCCGTGAGCTTCAGACAAACAAACAGACAAACAGACAGAATAAGGCAAATATATAAGTAGATACTGTGCACTCCGAATTTATGCGTTCCAGAAACTCATGATATCTCTACATGCGCACGGGTAGTTGGCGCTCCAGGAACCTGGGTCTCTCTTGTCATGCGCTCCGACCGCGTATTTTAGTAAAGAAATTCGAAAACATTTTGTAGTGAAAAAAACAAATATATATGTATATATACAGTAGAATATCCCTTTAACGGACACCCCGCTAGCAGACACCTCTCTACAAAGGACAGTTTTTATTTGCAAAATTACCATTTTTACTATTTAGCAACTCCGGTAAAAGGACATCTCTCCCTAAAGGATACTTTGGCTCTGCAATTAGGTGTCCTTTACAGGGAGGTTCTACTGTATCGCTAAAAAGTTTATATTACATAATTTAAAATGAATTATATATTACATTCATATATTATATATCTATATACAGTTGAACCTATCTATAGCGCCCCCTCTTGGGACTCAACAAAATAGGGTGCTATAGAGAAGTGGTGCTATAGCAGGTCACGTTTAATGTAAAATGTTTACATTTTAATGCTTAAAATCGGGCGCTATAGAGAGGAAGGCGCTATTCAGAGGGGACGCTATAGACAGAATATTCCCTGAACCCACCCCATAACCTCCAAGTGAAGATTTCGCTTTGGAATGGCAAACTCAAAAGCACGCGCAACAGAAGCCAGCGTTGATTCTGCATTGGAAAAAAACATGTAAACAACCAAAGCACTATTTAATTTTAAATCTCATTTTATTGGCGTTTTAATGATGTAAAATATTTTCACCCGTAGAAGGGCTTTCTTGCCCGAAAGCTTGAAAATTTTCCCTGGAGGCTTAACCCTTTGCGGACCTGTGTCGACCTCTGGTCGACAAGGGTAAAATGATCCAGCAGGTCTTGTGTCGAGCTAGGGTCGACATGGAAACTGAGCCCCCCTATATAACTCCAGTGTCGACTTACGCTAGACAAACGTTTTTATGGACATCTCGCGCCATCTATGAATAAAAAATTAACTAATTTGGCATCTGCTCAATTTTTTAATATATTTTTATTTACTTTTGAAAAATGTTGTCCTTTAGTGAATCCACTATTATTGATGAAGAAGATTATGAAGTTGATATTGAGTATGATACTTTTTATGATTCGGATGATACAATTATTTATAATTATGAAAGTGAAACACTAAAAGTGTGAATGAAGAAACACGGCTGAATGTTTCTAATAACAATAGCTTCAGTTCGTCATAATATTACCGCGCAATCTTGCCTCACCCAAAATATATCACCTCAATCTAAATCAATATATTATTTTTACTTATTTTTTACAGCAGAATTATCAAATCAAATAGTTCTACAAACTAATAAATATGCAGAAAAAAAATCAGAAAAAAAATTGAGTATACATTCAACTTGGCTCAAAATGGAAAAATGTAACACTAGATGAATGAAGGCCTTTTATTGAACTAAAAATAAATATGGGTTATAGTAATTTTGCCAAATCTGAAAAGATTATTGGGGCTACTGATTTTTAACTACTCAAGAATGTTTCCCAAAAGTTTTCACCCGTCAAAGTTTTTTACAAATATTTTGGGATGCTTCACCTTTCAGAACCTACTCCTGCTGACGCCCTATTCAAACATGGACCCAAAATAGCACAAAATTATCTTTCCTATTTGAGCAATAAATTCTATTAATTTTAAAACCATCAAAAAATATAGCAATAGATGAATCAACTGTAGGATACAAGGGAAAATATCATTCAAAACCTATAACCCTCAAAAGCCAAGAAAATGGAGATTGAGGGTATATAGTAAATAGAGATTTTAAAAAGAAACGCATTGCCAGTAAATTTATTTGTGTAAAATTTTGAGGGTATATGTTGTTGCCAATCAAAATTAGGTTATATTTATTCATTTATTCCTTATTATGGCAAACTCACTACAGACTCTCTAATACGACCTGATCTACCATTTACCTCTAGAATAGTTCTTTCTTTATTCGAAAACATCAGAATCAAATATCCAGACCTAAAAGGCGTGCACATATACACTCACAGATTTTATACCAATGCTCCATTAGCCCAAGAATTATCTTTGTTCAAATGCCACCTAACAGGCACAATAAATCCTGGAAGAAAAAGAAATTGTGAAGAAATCAAAAAGCCTAAAATATCTAAAGGAGAAACACTCGCCTATAGAAAAAAATAATATTTTGCTGCTCTCTTGGAAAGACAAGAGAATCGTAACTATGTGTTCTTCATGGCATGACTCCAGTGTAGAAACAATTGAAAGACATACTAAACAAGGACTTGAGCAAATAAAAAACCTCTAGTTGTTTCTGATTACACTCAAAATATGGGAGGCGTTGATATTGCTGACCAATTAGCTTCCACCTATTCTTTTCTAAAAAAATCTTTGAAGTGGTGGAGAAAATTATTTTTTTGGGGTCTCGAAGTATCCATTATAAATTCATTATAGTATCCATTATATATTATAAAGAAAATAACATCAATAATAACATCAAATATAAAAATCACTTAGAATTTAGGAAAGAAATAATTTATATATGGAATTTATAAAAAATGTCAGAGTGCCACAAGAGTCAAGGAAAAGAGTTCACCAATCAAGTCTCTCTACAGAAGAATGCTTGACCAATAAATTACATGTAATGGTCCGACATCCAGAAGGGAAAACCAAAGACTGTAGTGTATGCTCCAATAGAAATGTAAAAAGAGGAAGAAAAGAAACTGTTTTTTTGCAAAACCTGCACAAAAAAAAACTGGTTTGTGCATTGGAGATTGTTTGAGGCAAACCATACAAGGTTGTTTATAAATATTTTTAATTTTTTAAATTTTTTCCTCAATTATATATATAGAATAGTCTTCTTTTTTATACTTTGAATAAATTTGTCCACTAAATATTACGTTTTGTGTCTTAATTCAAGTTTTAAGCATATGTATATAAAACTTGGCAGGTTGCCAATTTAAGCCTAGTCTTGCTTAAGGTTCTCATGTATCAGCCATAAGTCCGCAATATTTAATATTGATTCAAGGGATTATTTTATCGAAAAAATAGGACTGCTATAATTTGGTAGAATAAAAATAAGTGTGACACAGGAAGCAAAAAATAACGAAAGGCCAAAGCCACCCAGAGAGACGGGTCTTGATATGATTCCAGCCGGCAACCAGGCGGTGGTGATCGGGACCCCAGACAAAACCGCACCAGACGGGCCTGCAACTTGGAGATGGAGGAGTCGGTTATGATGTATCCGTGGAGGTGGTACATGCACCAAGCAGTTGGCGGCTCTGGCCCGACCGACAAGCGAGAGACCGCGGGTGAAATGAGCCCATCTTCGGAAGCCCGCGTCCAGTAGATGTCCTTCCTGCATGGCGACTGACGCTTAAGGCCTGATGTCAGCATTCTCAAACTGGTGTCAGTCCAGGAAATTCCTAGGGGAGAGTCGACGCGGGCACGCCAGGCGCCGCACCAGAGACGCACGCTCTTCCAGAAGTTCACCCGGATCCGGGAGGCGCGCTGGAAGCCCTGGAAGATGGAGGCCACCTCACCAAAGTTTTCCTCCCGGCGGATCATAAGCATGATGTCGTCGGCGTAGGCAGTCACCCATAATCTCGCCCTCTTTATTCCTGACGATGGTTGCTACACGGCGGCGGAGGCGAAGCGCACGTCCGAGGTCTGGCAGCGATGGATATTCCGTCGACGAGGCCTCGAGCCTGGCCCTGACATAACGGTTGGCCCGGGTAACGTAGTTGTCCTCCGGCTCAGGGCAAGTAGTGTAGAGTGACCTGATTTTCGCTAAGATTCGAGCTTTCATGCGGTTCCATCCCGACCAGAGCTCACTGTCATTGAGATCCTCGGCGGCCCAACCGACGTCCTCGATGTAAGAAGACAAGATGTTCAATAGCAGCTGCTGACCTCAGCACAACAGCCACACCGGGTGATACCACAGCAGGGGGAGAGCCTAGCTGGAAGAGGACGGCGCAGTGGTCCGAGAGACGGTAGAATCAGATGTTGTAGCTCTTTGCCCTATTCACTAGCGCGGCAGGGAGGAGTATCCTATCCAGCCGGCTGCTGTAGATCCGAACCCCAAATTCGGCCACTCAGGTTGGAAGGTGGACCAAGTTGAAGAAGGTGGCGATATATTCCAAGCACGGCTTGCTCGAATAAATTGGATAGGGCTTCCACAGAGGCGGAATATGTTGCTCCGGCAGGACCCCTGTCTATGTTCAGGTCGCCCACGACCCAGGCATTGTCCCGGACTGCTGTTTCTGCGATGATTCCCAGTTGCTCGAGCCTCTCGTGAGGAGCGTGGGACAGGTGACAGTTGATGACGGCCATCTTCTGGCCGTGGACATCGAGGTGGACTAGGTCGATGCATCCAGGCCACAGGACGCGATGTCGCAATAGGGCGACGCCCGGCACAAAGAAGCAGGCGAGGCCGGAGCCCCTGGAGGCGGCAGGCGGGGCGACAATGGCGCTGTAGCCGAGACAAAGATCTTGGGCGTAGTCCAGGGACTCTTTGTTCGTTTCCTGGATGAAAGCGATGTCCACGTGGTTTTGGCTCAGAAAATGGCAGAGCTCTAAACTTCTGTCACGAACGGCGAGCCCTCGCGCGTTGTGAATCATGACGCGGAGGTTAATTTTGGGCTCGCAGACTGTTTTCTAGCGTCCGAGAGACGTTTGTAGAGGGTCGAGTTGGATCCGGTAATTAGCGCCATCAGATGCCTGACCAGTCTGTTAAACCCAGACCTTTGGGTGTCTGAGATGGAGGGAGGAAGTTCTTGAGGCCTTGGACGGATTGGAGTGCTTCTATAACTGGTTCCCTCTCGAGCCTCAGCCTCTCTATCTCTGAGAAGATAGATCCCCGGGACCTGCTTGAGGAGTGCTTTCAGCTCACTTCTTGTCTTGGTGGACTTCGCAGGAAGAGTAAGGTTGATGGAATCCCTCTGATCCTGCAGCAGGTCTTGAGACTGGTCAGGGCTGCTTTTATGTGTATATATGTATAAATCAAATTTCGTTTTAAGAAGGTTTTAAACAATATGGGGAGGAGGGGCAGCAGAGATGTCACCGCGTTTGCCAGGTTCGCAAAAGAGGACAACGAAGAGCAGGGAATATGGGACCTTTTAGATTTAGCGGTATACATTCCTGTCTAGAGAGGCACATGCACTCGAGGTTTCCCCATAAAGAGATAATTTGGATCTCTCCAGACATCTCCGCACAATTTATCTAAAAAACAGCAATAGTATGTTAATGTTTTGTAATATCTCTTTAATACGAATTTTCAATTATTGGATATTTTGTGTCATTTCACCCCATACCATCTAAACTAATGTAAACATTATTTCTATATATATATAATTCAGTGTATGTATATATATGTTTGTTGGCTATACACGTCTTCAATAAGTACCTAATATGGCTGAAATTTTAACAGGACATAGAGAAAAATCTGAAAGAGTTTATTGCCTCATTTTTAACCAAAAAATTTAAATCGACCAAGTACTGGAAAAAAATAGTCATTTTTCAGTCAGAAATTATGATGAAAATATTGCTGTATCATGTTTGATTGTCAGAAATAAAATTATTTCAGGGGTAATTTCATAAAGCACACCACCTGTGAAGTCAGGTCATTTTCAGTAGACAGGAAAACATTCATTCGAGCAGAAGACACACGAAACCAGGTCATCTCTCTAAAAAAATTAGCTGAGATCATAGTATATCTATATATATAAATGAATGTTTGTGTTTGTTTGTATGTCCAGTATACAAATTCGCGGTAGTTCACTAATTCAAACCAAAAATTCCATACATAGGTAAAAAAATACGGGGAAGACGATAGGCTATTTTGAAAAATATATAAATCAATTATTAAAACTATATATTCAAATTATTCTACTTAGCTCACGAACAGCGCCCTCTATCAAAGATTAGATTAAATTATGCTGATGCAAACAAATAGATAATGCGCTAATAACAAACAATTATAAAAAAAAATCTTAACTAAATATATATCACTCGGGTAGATATGCACACGGGTCAATCCCGGGGCGAAGCCCGGGTCACCCGTCTAGTATCTCTATATATAAATGTTAATATTTATATATCCACATATATATATCTTTATAATAATCTAAAACATACTTTCAGTCAAATATTCACTCTCCACTGAATTGATTTTTATAATATATATATTTATATATACTTTTTCCACATATATTTATGTCATAATTTCTATATACCAAGATGTAACCCCACCACAATATATGCAATGTATCATCCAAAAAGTTAGGCCTCGCGAAAAAGAGAGAGCAGCCATTACCAGGATTTCATTATCCAGGAAGTAAAGGTTATTACCCAGGAACTATAAAACTAAGTTCAAAGACCTTCTTCTTCCTGGGGGATGGTAATCATGAAAAGACAATGGAGGTACCAATATCCAATCAAAGTTCAGCATGAAAAACTACAGCCAACCAAAAGTAACCACGTAGACGATTTCAACCAATGAGAGGCATAGAGAGTTAACGAGGAAAATCTCGGACTCAAAGTTAGTCAGTTGGGAGCTCGAGCTGACGAGGAGCAAGACGTGCTAAGCCCTTCTTACCAAGGTAACATCTTTTAGAATGTGATAGTCAAGTCCTCCATTAGTCTCTCAAAACCTTCTCTCCCTTATTCGCGAAGTCCTAGATTTAATCCCATCCTGTGTTCCCTCTCGTTATTTCCTCTGTGAAAACCCTACCATTTCGACCAAACGACTGCGCCATCAACCACCACAAGTCACCAACCCTACAGTAAGTCAACAAGGTCTTACATAGCAATCAACAAACAAAAAAGGGTCCAAAGAAACAAATCAATCTAATAAATTATTATATTTATGTCTTCATAAAATTTGATTCTGTAGAGAGAGGATGTTTGCTAGAAAAATATTTTATCAAATATTCGTTAGGCTAACTTTCATTCGAGTAAAACTGGGGCGAAGCCGGGTACATCCGCTAGTTATAAATAAATTGTATATATTTACTCACACACATTTCATTAATAACATACAATATTTTTTAAGAAGGAGAAATGTAAAATCAAAACATTTCCGAAATGCCCCAAATGCGATTTCCAGCCTGCCAGTCCTGAACATCTATTGAATTGTATCAAATCCTCCAAAAAATACCTCTGGGAAAACCCAGGACTATAATAGAAAAGCTGAGACAATGGAACCTAATGGAGATCGTTTAAACGACTTGAGGAATAAGCAACAACAACAATTCAATATTTTTTTATTGTCAATATCAAAATTTTGAAGAACATTATGCGAATTTTTGTAGCCCTTATTTGAAGTTGTATTATTGTATAAACTAAACATCCAGTACAGTGAAGAAAAGATGGGTATAGAAATAAAAAAAATAAACAAATAACAAGTTAGATAAATAACAGAGAGGAGTTATAACTCAATTTAAAACTTTATTTCAAAAGGCAAAACAAAAATCTACATGAAAATATTCCGTTTGTGGTGCCTATTAAAGGAAAGATACAGTTTGGGTGACATTGACGACATTGCCCTTGTCATCAAAAGAGAAATAGTGCACTTTGCCATCTAGAGATACCGCGTTGATCTCACCCCGTCTTAGGGGATTGAAGGCCGCAACACACGCCGAGCTGGATCCTGTGTAGTATCGTGCCAATGACCATTGTTCATACCAAACCCACGACCTCTGGTTCAGTTCAGGCTTACTGACTGCGAATACATGGACTGTATTTTTGTTACTGCTCACCACAAAGATAGTCTCCTTCCAGACTGAAATTCATGTTTGTGATGATGCATGCTTCTCTATCGGTAGACTTGTGTGATCTTCTTATTCGTTTCCAAGCTGTAGATAGTGATGT